>JAJEJO010041434.1:0-23010 GCA_020662805.1 Glaucomys volans | reverse complement strand
GGGGGGGGGGGTGTGGGAGACTGTGTCACAGCTGTGTGTTCACATTTGCCTCAGTATTGTGTACTGTGTTTGTGGCAGGGCCTAGCAGTGGGTGGAAATTTGTCACTCCTTTGTACTTAACACTTGAGAAAATATTTATGGGGCTGGGGTGCAGCAGTGGTAGAGCACTTGCCTAGCATGTGCAAGGCCCTGAGATCAATTCCCAACACTTAAAAAAAATTAAAAAAGTATCTTGTCTCTTCTGTAACCCCGAACTTTTGTATTTTGGTTTTTTAATAGTTGTCTGTCAGGAAAAACAGAGAGGAAACCACTGATGGGGCATTCCTCCTGGGAACGGTACTGAAGGTCTCAGACTCTATGCACACTCTCTTACTCTATTTGAATTTTTTGTCATGTATCTGTATTATTCTCATAATAACAGGAACAGGAAATCATTAGTATCACTGGTGAGCAACATGTGTGTACCCATCTCTCTGAAGAAACTGCTTCTATCCACCTGCTTATTCTAGAGCTGAGCAGATTATGAACTGTTGTCAAATGTGTCCTTTCACTTAATCCACTTAACAAAATATTTGACAAATGTTTTCTCTGTGCCAGGCACAGTTCTAGAAGTCAGGCATACAGTGAAGATGAAAACAATTGAAGGGTAACAATTCCTACCCTCCTGGGAAATTACATTCTATTGGGTGTAGCAAGACACACAACAAAATTATTCATCGTACACCAAGAAGAGAAGGCAGAAAAGCTGATAGGCAGTATTGGAGGTGAGAGGCTGCCATATTGAATAGGGTGACCTGGAAAGCTGATGTGTGAACACAGGTTGGAAGGAGAAAAAGACTTGAAGGAGGTAAAGAGTGAACCAGGAATCCAGCTGGCAAACAGAGTTCTGGGCAGAGGGAACAGCAAATGCGAAGGCTGTGCAGCAAGGGTATGGCTGGCACGCTTGAGGGGTAGCCCGCAGCAAGCTAGTGAGGCTGCAGAAAACTGGGTCAGAATAATGGGAGCTGGAGTTAGGGAGACAGTGGGTGACCAGAGCATGGGGGACCCTGTGGACCTCTCGTTTTTACCCCAAGTGAGACGGGAGCCTTTGGAGGGTTTTGAGCCCCGAGGGTCGCTGTTCCCAGTCTGTTCACTGCCGTGTGGCGACCACCGTGGTGAGGAAGGCGGAGAGCCGCTGGCGCAGGGCGCACTGGAGAGAGGGGGTGGAGCTTGGGCCCGGGGTGGTGGGCGTCAGATCCTGGAAATATTTGGGAGAACCCCCTGCAGAGGCCCATGGATTGGGTGGGGGGTTTGAGAAAAAGGAAACAATCTAGAAGGGCCCAGAGGGGTGGGTTCCCAAGAGGGCCTAGCCGGGTCCTCCCCCTTGCGGCCCCCTCGTCCCCTTTTCCAGGGTCACGTGGTCGCGGCAGGCGCCCCCTGGCGCGGGAAGCGGCGCGCGACGGCGGCGATGGCGGCGGCCGGGGCGCGGGGGCGCGGGGAGCCGGTGGAGCCGGGCGCGCCGGGCCGCCGGGCCCTGTATTTCTGCGGGAGCATCCGCGGCGGACGCGAGGACCGGGCGTTGTACGCGCGGATCGTGTCTCGCCTGCGACGCTTCGGGGCCGTGCTCACCGAGCACATGGCGGCGGCCGAGCTAGGCGCACGTGGTAAGGCTGCGGGGGCGCGGGCTGCGGGGAGAGAGGCCTGGGGACCCGCTGTCGAGGGACGGGTCGGCCCCCGCCTCTTAAGGCAACTGCACGCCCCACCCTCCTGCCCGGTGCTCGGTCCAGCGCCCCCACTCTAGAAGGAACCCGGACGGGCGGGCGCAGGCCGCGTCTGCCCCAGCACACTGCGGAGGAGACCCTGGTCTAGCATTGGGCTCTCTTACCTTCCGTCCTTTGAACTCTCTTCAGCCCGCTCCAGGGCGCTTTCGGCGAAGAGCTGAAGGAAGATGGATTGGGCCACTTCTGGCTCATGGCCCACCTCACCGCTGACACCCTCTCCCCCGCCCAAAAGGAAGTTTTTCACCCTGCCTCCCCGCTTTTTGTCAAAGTTATCAGCCCTCTCTTTGACCCGACAGACCCCACTTTTTTTGACAACCCTCTCCTGAACCACCTTTAGCCTGAATGTCCTCTGTTCAGGCTGTTACCAAGGTGATCGTGACTGAAAGATCCTGGCTGCTGATCTTTCTAAAGCCAAGCTTTGATACGTTGGTCTGGAAGTTCACCATCCTTCCAGTTTGTTCCTTCTGCTCAGAAAACTTTTAGTCGTTCCACCTTGCCCTACCCAAGAGCAAGTCCATGATTTGTGGGACCTAATGCAATTCTGGGAGACCTCTTTTAAAAAGCAAAAATCACAAAATTGGTAGGGGATTAGAAAAGGCCTGTGCAAGTGAGGGACCCTTCAGCTGAAGGTCCACTAGTTCCATAGGGCCTAGTTGTCTGGTAGTTCTGGAACTTCAGTGTGCGGAAGTGTCATGAGGGAGTTTGTTTAAAATGTAATCTATCAATCCCCAATACCAAAAAAAAGCAGTCTGATTGCCTGAGATAAAGCCTTTGAATCAGTTTCTAACTAGTGGTTCTGCTCTGATGCCTATAGATGTGAGCCTTACCATCCCAAAGGACAGCATTTAATCAAGCTGGAAGCAGCAGTCCTTACCCTCTGCCCATTAACTTTTCCTTAATCTCTTGTATTTTCATCTGCCCTAATCACCCATTGCCACCTTGCACAGGGTTGAATTGTGTGTGTGTGGGGGGGGGCTGTTCACCCCTTTTGGTGGGCTCCTTGTGTTGGACAAGCCCTTGAAGGTCATCTATATTAGTCTCCCTCCCAGAGTAGGGTGGACATGGAGGCATCAAGGGCAGCAGAGAGGTACTGTGAGCCAAGGTGGGGAGCATCCTTGACCAGCTTTCCTTTAACCATAGGAGAAGAGGCTGCTGGGGGTGACAGGCTCATCCATGAACGGGACTTGGCCTGGCTGCAGCAGGCAGATGGTGAGTGGCCCTCCCTTCCACTCATAAGCTCCCCTGGGATGTTAGCTTCCCTGGGAAATTCCTGGCCTCCACACCTAGAAGCAATCTAGAGTTCCTCCTTACCATAGCCACACTGTTATCCTTTGCTTACAAGTCCAAGGGTCCCAGGTTTTAAGCCCTAGTCTCACATTTCTTCCAGTGGTCGTGGCTGAAGTGACACAGCCATCCTTGGGTGTAGGCTATGAGCTAGGCCGGGCCGTGGCCCTCAATAAGCAAATTCTGTGCCTGTTTCGCCCACAGTCTGGCCGAGGTGAGTACCCCAAATCCTATGTGGCTACCCCATCCCTCCCCAGCTTTCTACAGGTCCAGCCTCAGCTCCTTCCTTAGTGAGCTCTGAGCACAGTGCCTTTCCACAATGGGTTAGGGCAGAAACAGAGTTGGGGGGTTTAGAAGGGAGGTAGCTTCACTTTCCCTTCCTTCCCCAGTGCTTTCAGCCATGATCCGGGGAGCAGCAGATGGTTCAAGGTTCCAGGTGTGGGACTATGAAGAGGGAGAGGTGGAAGCCATTCTGGATCGATACTTTGAGGCTGATCCTCCTGAGCAGGTGGCTGCCTCTGATGACCCAACTGCCTGACTTAAGCCCACTTTCTTAAAACCTTCAGACCCCTGAAACTGCTGTAGTTATTCCTGCCTTTTAGCCCAGTAGCAAATTAAAATGATTGTTTAAAATTCTACAGTTATGTCTGTATTGTGGTTGGGATAGGACAGGTCCTCAGCCTTATCCCTTTCCCATCCCATTTCACTTTAAGGTATAGAGAGACCCTTTAAAAGTCTATAGGTCCCTAAGAGGAAGATTCCTCTTCATGTTCTTGGAGGAAGGCTATCCTGGGGGCTGGCCCATCTCATTTTCTCTGAAGCTAGGCTGGGTTTGCACCTGGCCCTGGACCCTGTGGACCTTACTTCCCTTTATCAGCTTAGACCATATGGGTCTGCTTTGGGCCTGAAAACAGAACAGTCTGGAGGTCTAAAGAAAACAGTAAAGGAGGGTAGTTGGCTGGCTGTATGAGGGGACAGTGGGAGCTGAAGCTGGCTGTCCTAGGGAAGCTATCCAGCCTGCTTCCAGAGAAGTATGTGAAAAAAAAAAGTTTATTCAGTAAACAGAAGAGGGTGCTGCAGACACTGGGAATTCCCGCCCCACAACAGTGGGAAGAGATAAACTCTCCATCTCCACAGTCCCATGATTCTGGTGGGGCAGCTCCAGGAATTTCCTGGATCCTGCCCCTCAGTCATAGGCTTCATCATCATCCTCCTCATCACCAAAGAAGAAAGTCTCTCGGTCCAGGTTTTCAGATTCCTCGTCATAGAAGAGGCTGTCATTGTCCAGCTCCTCATCAAACTCATCTTGCTGCCACTCGGGCACATCATCCTCATCATCTTCCTCCTCATCCTCTTCCTCCTCATCCTCTGCCTCCAGCCCAGAGGAATCCTGGGGCCTAGGGAAAGCCATTGGACTGAGCCTAGAGAAGCCTGATATATCCCACTGTCCCTCTGGGGCTCTGTCTGCCCTACTCACTGATTGTCAGGTACGTTGGATCCTCTTGCCTCCCGGGCCTCTACTGATGGACTCTGGAGACCAACTCGAAAATCCTGGCAGAAGCAGGAGAGCAGAGGACACCTGGCCTTGTGCCCAGCATTCTTTCAGCTGATGTTTTCTGAGGGCCAGCAATCCCTCCTCTTACCATGGCCCTTCACAAGCGAATGCCTTTGTGCAATTTAACTGGCTGAGGGTCTCCAGAGATACAAGAAACAAGGGTGGGAAATCCCACCTGTGCTCAAACAGCTTACAGTGTGTGTTTGTGTATTCTCCCCAAGTTACTTACCAGTCACAACCTGAGGGCAAGGTTCATGGTGCAGGTACAACACACACATATCAGAGCTGGGAAGAACCTTGTAGGTTCCTTACTCCAGTGATCCTCCCCTTCTGGTCCCCACTTGTGAGATTTTGAACCTCCATCTGGGAAGTATAGTCTAAAAGGGTTCCCTGAGTAATTCTGATGGGTGCCCTGGCCAAAAGCCCACTATTCTGTAGGAAAACCCAGGGGTTAAAAAACGGGGACTGGCAGCACAGCTGGATGGTCCCAGGGCTGGACATCTGCCCAGGTCTCCTAACATCCATTCACCCTCCTCACTGCCCTTCCTCTTGGACTCAACCCTGGGCAGGGCTGTGCCCAGCATAGGTGGCCCCTGACCTTGTCAAATGCAGGGGCACAAGGGGCCAGCAGAAGTACCTGGGTGGAGTGCTGCAGGATGGCTAACAGCCTCTCCTGGATCCGCCGCAGCAGCTCCATGCCTGTGTTGAGACAATCAGTCTGCAGGAGGCGCAGAGAAGAGGCCAGATCTTGGCAGCGCAGCAGGGTCTCTTCTGCAGGAGGCAAGTACAGGGGCTTGCTTCCTTTTCCCATCCTCACCACTCCTTCCTTTCACAAACACCTATGGAACATCTACTAGGTGCCAGGCATGGCTCTAGACACTCATGGAGCTTACATGCCAGTAGCAGAGTACAGACCAGGATCAACCCTTCAGGTGCACATCTGCCCTTGGCCCATATAGCATGGACTTTAGACCTAAGGGTGAGAGGCTATGCAGAATGAAGAAGACAGGGACAGAGTGAAGATAAGGGAATAGTGTTATCTGACTGGTTGGCATGGGATGCTCAGGAAGAAGGAAGAGGGGGGCCCAGCTCACCAAGGAGGATCTGCAGGGCATTGGTGTGCAGCTCCAGGTTCTCTGTTTGCTGCTCTACCACATCCATGTACTCTGTGTCCTGGCTGTAGAAGCTGTACACGCAGGCATAGGCCAGCACCTAGGGGAGCCCCAGTCAGCTCTCCCTGCCTGAGGCTGGCACTTCTGCCCTCCTCCTGCCCTCTCCTCATTCACTCCATCCAGAAAAGTCAGATTAAAGCACCCAAGCCCACCAGGCCCCTTTGGGACACCCTCCCCCCACCACTACTACCTTTCGAGCCTGCTCAAGGCCCCGGCAGGCATCATTGAGGAATGTGAAGGATCTGGGCGGAGGCACCTCATGGATGGCAGAGACTCGGTTCCGCAAGTTAACAGCAAACTCCTATGTGAGGAAGGTGCTCAGCACAGCACCCCACACAGTCACCCCAGCCTTCTCGCCTCACCCATCCACCCACCCGTTTCCTCCCTGCTCACCCGGGCCTGGTGATGGAAAGTACACCGCTCATTATAATCCTGAAACCTCTTCTCCTGACGAGCTGCTTTGCTCACCTGGTGAGAACACATAGAGAGGGCTGTTGGATGCTTTGTTCCAACAGGATGGAGTTAATAATTAGAAGAGCCACCATCCACTGAGGCCCTTCTACATTACACACAGGTGATTTTCATTTAAACCAGGGGCATGTCATATTACCCCCTTCTAAAGGTGGGGACTTTGAGGTCTGCCCAGAGCCATACACTTAGAGGGGAGCAGGATGACTGCAGCGTCCTGCTCTGCTGTGCACTAGCACCTGCTGAGAATGCCCTGTCCTCCTCCAGCGCTCCGTGGCCACCTGGGGGTGGGAAGTCTTATTCTAAAGATAAAGGCCCTTGAGAACAAGCCTCCCAGTTCAGAATTCCCAGTGCCTGCAGGCCCTAGTGACTTGTGTCTTCTCTGCCACTGAGTCCCAACTGCAGTCACACTACTGTAGACACGCAGCCCATCCTGATTGGTCTCTGCCTTTCGGGGTACCCCAGCCCCTTACCATGGCAGAGCAGTTGTAATAGTCTTTGTGATTTGGCTTCCAGGACTTGAGGCAGCGCCAGCAGAATCCATGGTTACATTTGGCACAGGTCATGCTATGGAGAAAGCTAGCTTGTCAGAGGGTGCCTGCCTCTGGGCAGGAGTGTGCCAGGACTGCCAAGTGCCTGGACACACCACTGACAATGCCCTGGGCCTCTGGCCTGTCCCTCGCCTTGTAGTAACCTTCATCTTACCAAACCCTGCCAGATGCACCCGTTTTTGAGTTTGCCCACAGTGTAGACTTCAAAGTGAGGAAAGGAAAATGAAGACCTAGGAAGTCACTCTGGGAGTGCCAAGTGAGGGGTGGTTCATTTGCTGAGCTTTATAACAGGCTTCACTGTCCCCTCCTTACTGCCAGGCCTCCCCACCTGTCCCTTGCCCTCTGCTTCCCCAGTGCCCACAGTACCCCCTTCTTACTGCAGGCACCCCTCGTTCTTCTCAATGGGAGCCTGACAGCTGGGACAGCGTTTGGAGATGAGCTTGGCCAGGTGTTTGCTCTGGGCCTCCACACTCATGCCGTCGTAGTAACCACCATCATCAACCCACTGAGACATGTGGCCACAGCTGGCTGGGTAGTGTGCCTAGAGCAGAAGGGAGTGGTGAGGATACAGCTGAGCCCTGACAGTGTGGCCCTGCTGGTGTGCGTTGGGGAGGGAGTGAGAAGACAGGTCACATTTGGAAGATTACAGGAGGGTAAACAGCTCAACAGGGTTGCAAAGAATAAGGAAGGACAAGTCACAGTCTGTGTGGGCAAGGGTGCTGAGCAGGGAAGGAGTGGGAAACTTGTTCAGGGTCAGGGCAGGGGTAGGGCAGCCACCTCAGGGAAGCTACAGTTGAAGCAGGAGGCCCAGCCACACTTGGAGCAGGTGGTCCCACAGCCCAGGCCCTGGCGGCACAGGATGCGGTCACAGCCCTGGGGGTTGGTGCACCAGGTCAGGTTGGAGCAGCTCTCCACATAGCCACGCAGGAGGGCCTTCTCGTACTGTAGGGCCATAGATGCCATAAGGTGAGGACTCTCCAGGATGCCACAGGCTCCTAGCACCCCACAGGTCAATACATTCCCGGACGCCCTTTGGTTCTGCATTGCAGCCTCTCAGACTAGAGGGGATACCTTGGAGATGACCTCTGGTGAGGAGACGATGGCACGTATAAAGGCGCCGGTGGGCTGGGCAGGGCAGTCAGCAATGGGGCAGGTGCAATTCAGCACAAGGTTCTGCTCAATCCGAGTTGTCAGATACTCATTCCAACAAGACTGGGAGGGACAAAAGGAGAGGGTGCTGAAAGACAAGTGTTCTTGTAACTGACCTAGCACCCACCCCTTCCCTACCATATATAAGGCCAGAGACAGCCTGCTCCTAGATCTACCTCACGACTGACCCTGATCCTTCTGGTGTCCATGAGTTTTCTTACGCTTGGCACAAATTATAGTTGTCTTTGAGGATGCAAAGGCTCAGGCATTAGCCTAATATAATTACTGTTGAGTGGACATGGAGGAAGTGAGTAAAGAGAATAAGAAAAAGAAGGACCAAGTTCTAAAAAGGATGGAAAGGGCAGGAAGGCCAAAGAAAAAGGAGGCCTGAGGAAGTGGTGGCCTTTTCTCTACTGGACACTGGCCTCAGTAGTTTTCAAAAACTGTGTTAGGGTGGAGAGTTGGGGGCCTCACCTTACAGCAGTAGTGCTTGCAGCAAAGGGAGGGCAAGTCGTCACTGAGTTCCAGGGGGCTGACACAGACCGGACAGTGATCAGGGCGTGTGGGGGCAGTCTGAGCCGGGGGTACACGCAGCCCGGCTGCCAGCAGCAGCGGCTCAGGGTCATCACTGTAGTTCTGCAGCAGTTGTTCAGCACCCCAGTGGGAATGAGCCAAAAGGTGCTGAGCCACATCTGGCTCCAAGTTCAGCGTCTCCTGTACCTGCCGCACTGTCTGCTCCATCAAACCTTCTACCTCCTGGGGGCTCATGGTGCGGCCTGCAGGCAGCTGTAGAGATGCCAGGGCCACCATGGCTTCTGGGCTTGGGGAGAGAAAACAGACAGCAGTCAGTATCCCTGCCTGCTTATCTAAACTATCAACTGAACCCCACCTGACTCTCAGTTCCCCACTTGAACGCCATCATTTGAACTTGCCTTACCAGCCTGAGGGTTGGTTACAACAAACAATTCTCTGAACAGAGGCCTTTACGGAAGGATTTGTAAATGTGGGGCTGAGGCTGGCTGTAGCAATGACTGAGAGCCCTATGTGGACCTAATGGGCAGAGATCAGGATGCTAAATGACCAACAGTAGATGGGAAGATTCACTGTAGGTCCAAAGCAAAATGCTACTAGCACTTTTGGTGAGAAAGAGTAGTCTATATCTTTATTACACAAAGTGTGGCCTGTGGACCAGCAGCACAGGTCTCACAGAAAACACTGCTAAGCCAGGATCTGCACTGAGCCCAATTCCAGCTGCTGTGTGTGCATGTTTAGATTTGAGAAAGATTATTCCAGAGAACTCACTTTACATACCACACAGATAGCAGGCATGAAAATCAGTGCCATTAACAGTTTTTGAAGAACTGGATCTGATGTTGGAAGTTTCAGGGGTGCTGGTTTAATTATAAAAGGCCTATAGCAAGTTCTGCAGAATGAACTTTTTTGCTTTTATTTATTTTTTCTTTGTTTTTGTTTGAGCCAGGGATTGAACCCAGGGGCACTCGGCCACTGAGCCACATCCCCAGCCCTTTTTTGTATTTTATTTAGAGACAGGGTCTCACTGAGTTGCTTAGGGCCTCGCTAAGTTGCTGAGGCTGGCTTTGAACTCGCAATCCTCCTGCCTCAGCTTCCCAAGTGCTGGGATTACAGGCATGTGCCACCATGCCTGGCTATTTTTTTGCATATTGCACTGAGCAGAGTGCTATTTAGCATTCTTTATATATTTGCAGAATATTTCATATGTGTTTTTTTAGCATGACAGCTTGAGTGTTTGGGTCCCTTGCCTAAGGGCTGGTTTTAGGAAGAGAAGGATAGGAAGACCCCTTACAGGCAAGGAAGGGAATGGTGGTACACAGAGGGGAAATGAATACTAGCAAAGGGAGAGAAATAATAGGGAAAGGGAATAGGATCAGACAAAGAAAGACTGGAAATATTTCTACATAAAGAAACCTGGCTTTGGCCCAATGACCCTTCCCACCTCACTACAAAGGGACAGAAGTGGGGGTGGCTACCTAGGCTTGGAGGTGTTGGTACTTTGGTTGCCACAGAAAGGGACATCTGCTTGACCCCGGCAGGGTCCCATTGGCTCTGGTGTGGCATACATCAGGATCTGGGGCCGATCGTCACGTCGTTCCACATAGCCCTGGCCCAGGAGATGCAGAATGCAAGAGAGGACATCTGTACTGGTACAGGGTACACCTCCAGCAACAGCACGGCCCAGGCTTCCAGGGGGATTTGGGCCCTTCTGCCAGGCCTCCAGCACCTGGACAGAAGAAACAGGCCATTTACTGAGGGGAGCCAGCCTGCCTGCCTGAGTTCAATGCCTGGCTCTGCCACTTACTGGTTGTGTGACTATGGGTAAGTTATTAACTTTCTCATGCTTTCCTTTCCTTATCTGTTAAATAGGACAAAATAATAATACTTACGATCACTATGAGAACTAAATGACTTAATCATGCACATGGTAAACATTCAAGTCTTTTTTTCTAACTTCTAACTGCTTGGTCAGGAATAGAAACCCAGATGGAAATGTCACCCAGTGGAGGTCTTATACTAAGAGTGTTGACCTTACCTTGTGAGAACCTCTGGCTCCATCCCCCAACCCCAAGCATGACTCTCCCTAACTCTCCCGATGCCATGGTCCCCTCTGCCTACCAGACAAACCAGCTGATCAATGTGGAGGCCTTTTTCCCCATGGGCTTTAAGAATACGGACAAGAAGACAGCTCAAGAGGTTCCTCTTCTGTTCCAGGGTTCGGCCCTCATCCTTCTCTACATTCAGGTATGTCTGGGGAGGTATGAGCCACAGGACCTCCTCACTGGGCTGGAGCCCAGGCCCACGGAGTCGCAGCACACCTGGAACCCAGGTCCCAGTCAGGTACCCAAGGATAAGGAGGGACACATGAGTGAGGACTAAGAAGACACTATTACACGCTCATTCCCTAGTATACTATTCGCCAATCTGAGAGCCCCCAGCAGAGACTCAGCCCACTCCCCACTGACCTACCCCTGTGTGGAAAGTCCTGACCCTCTTGCAGGGTCAAAGGGCCATTCTCAGAGGTGAGGGGCAGAAGTGCCTGGTGCAGTAGCTCAGCAGAGAGGTCAGAATTCTTCAGCAAGGTCTCTACTGACACCTCCTGGTGAGGAGAAACAAGGCCAGTCAGGAGTAAAGGTAAAGGAAGAGAAAAAAGAGGAAGTATGGACCTAGAAAGAGAGTTTAGGAGGAAAACAGATGGACAAGGCAGAAGAGAATACTGAGAGGCTAAGGAACTAAGGCACCTCTATCTGATTGAAATTCAACAGCAGCCACATCTGCACAGTGGACACATGCAGGGTCTGGTCCCCAAACTGCAGCTCAGCCCTGCCCAGCCACGTCCACTGCAGTCGTCGATGTGGTCCCATGTCCAGGACTGGGTGGTTCTGACCTAGGAAAGTATTGAGTAGAAAGGTGGAGACAAAGACCAGGAAAACGAGGGGGTTGGGGTCAAAGTGATAAAAACACATAAAATACTTTTAAATCTCTGAGTTCATAATGATACATATTTTTAAAAGACTTCATTGGGCTTATATGGAAGTTATGAGGGAACCAACACATTATTATAAAACAACTGGCTAAGAAATAAGAGAGGGGTTGGGGTTGTGGCTCAATGGTAGAGTGCTCGCCTAGCACTGGTGAGGCCCTGGGTTTTATCCTCAGCACCACATAAAAATAAAAAAATAAAGGTCTTGTGTCCACCTACAACTAAAAAATACATTAAAAAAACGAGAACAGCTGGGGCTGTAGCTCAGTTGCAGAGTGCTTGCCTAGCATGTGTGTGGCACTGGGTTCAATCCTTAGCACCACAAAAAAATAAACAAATAAAATAAAGGCATTGTGTCCATTTATAACTACAAAAAAAAAAAACAGGCGAAGAAGGATCAAGCTTTTCCTGTAAAAACTATACTTTAGGGTAACCAATAACTGCTGAGAGAAAGTTTCTCTTTAGAGAGAAAGCATTCCAGCAAATGCATAAAATAGGAGTGACAAAACTAGAGTATCACCATTTCATAATCCCTAATAAATGACAGAGACATGAGAAGTTCATGAAAAATTACATGTAATATGTAGATGAGATTGATGACATTGAAATCCATTGATCTGTTTTAACATCACAAAGATAGACAGCTAGCTCTAACATGCATACTGCTGGAAGGACACAATACCACCCTTGAGTCTTTCTTGCCCCAAAAAATCAAACTATAATCTGATTAATCCTCTACATCTAAATATCAGGTTTCTGGAAATAAAGGAGAGAGGAATGTTAGAGGACACCATGTGGATGCAGTCAGCAAAAGCCAGCCTGTGGACAACTCTAATTGACAAACAACCTAACTTCCTCCAGAAATAACTGCAAGGGGGAAAAAAGGGAGGCAGGAACCTACAGATTAAGGGAGTAAGTGATAATGCAACCAATGTGGGCTGCTTGGATTCTCATTAAACTAAATCAAACAAAAATCAAAACCTCAAGATAACCAGGGAGAGCTGGAGATGTGGTTCAGTGGCAGAGCGCTTGCCCATGAGGCACTGGGTTCAATTCTCAGCACCACACATAAACAAACAAATAACAGATTCACTGACAACTAAAAAATTACTAAAAAAAAAAAAAGGTAACCAAGGAAATATGAACACTATATATTTAATGGTAACAGAAAATATTTTTAACTTCTAAAGGTAATGATAGTGCCCTTGTTTTTATTTTATTTATTTTATTTTATTTTATTTTATTTTAGGATACCGGGGATTAAACTCAGGGGCACTTGAGCACTGAGCCACATCCCCAGTCCTATTTTGCATTTTATTTAGAGACAGGGTCTCACTGAGTTGCTCAGTGCCTCACTTTTGCTGAGGCTGGCTTTGAACTTGCAATCCTCCTGCCTCACCTTCCAAGCCTCTGGGATTACAGGCATGTGCCACTGTTCTGGCTATTCCCTTGTTGTTAAAAAGGGAGTCCTTACCTTTCAGATTTGGGGAGTGAGAGAAAGTAGTGCTTTTACCCTTTTAAATAAGGGTAAAAATAACCCATTCTCAGACAAATAAAAACCAGTAAGATTTTCTACCAATATTCCCTCAATGCAGAAACATCTAATGGATATACCTTACAAAGAAGAAAATTGAGCACAGAAGGATCAAGGTACAAAAGGAATGGTGACTAAAGCCATTGGCATGATGGCACTGTTGCCACTGAATAATAATAATTATTAGGTTGGGAAATAAACAAAAAAAAAAAGATAATTCTAAAATACTAAACACAAGTAAAATAGGAGTTAGAATTGGAGTTGAGATTTTCTATGGTTCTTTTCTTGTTCAGAAAAGTGGGAAGTCACATTAATTCAAGTAGGTTAAAAATATAAAGGTAGGGGCACTTTTCTAGCATGCATGAAATCCTGAGTTTAATCCCCAGTATGGCAAAAAAATAAAAATGAAAAATAAAGGTAACCAATATAAAAATTAATGCATAACTTTTAAAACTGACAGACAAAAAAAAATGAACTTTTTAAAAAACATCTATCAATCCAAAAGAAGAAAGTAAAAATGCACAAAAACCCAGGGTAGAATCATATGAACAAAGGTATTCAATTTATTATTATTCTTTAAACCTAAGAAGAGTAAACAAAAATATAAAATAAAAGACTAAAAATGTCATTATTCATAATAAATAGGCTAGAATTGACAACTCAGAAAAAGAGACTATCAGGTTGAACACAAAATAAATTCTAGGTAATTTCTAAGTCATATTTAAAACATAAGGGTATGAAAAAGTTAAAGTGATACTGGGGAAATATCTGATGAGAGTAGAATGCTGGCATGATTTTCAAGTACCTTCTCCCACGTACTGCTTGTTAATGGTAACAAGGGAGAAATATTAACTATAGAGAACCCAAATAACCTTTTGACCTCGTTGTCAAAATTAACATCACAGGAGGCTGTGATGGTAGAGCATATGCCTAGCATGCATAAGGCCCTGCATTCAAATCCCACTACTGAAAAACAAAAATAAAAACAACAATAAAAGAAAAACATGAAGGCCAACATTGAAAAACAATTAACATCACAAACAGAAGGGCAGATGGAAACTGTTTGCCTGGGGATGAAATACCTTGAGAAGAACATAACATCACTTACTTAGTACTCCATCTGGGAATGTATAACCTGAAGTCTAATCATAAGAAAATATACAAGTTTAAAATTAGAAACTATTTTTATAAATTTAAAAAACTGGTGTGTATGATGGTACACATCAGTAACACCAGTTACTGAGGAGGCTGAGGCAGTAGAATCACAACTTAAGAGGCCAGGTTGGGTAATTCAGTAAGAAGACCATTTCAAAATATATATGTAAAAAAAAAAAAGTAGCTGATGTTACAGCTCAGTCATGGAGTGCCTGAGTACCATCGAAAAAAGGTCAATTTCTTAAATGACAAAGAAGGCTGAGGAAATATTCTAGATTAAAGGAGACTAAAGAGACCTGACAACTAAATATAACAGGCAATCCTAGACTGTATCCTCTTCTCCTTGACAAAAAAAAAAAGTCATGAAAGACTATGGGTCAGCTGACAAAACTGGAATGTAGAAGGTAGATTACTTATGTTATTTCATGTACCAATGTTAAATTTATTGATAAACTTATTATGTAAGAG
This sequence comes from Glaucomys volans, assembly GCA_020662805.1. NCBI lineage: Eukaryota > Metazoa > Chordata > Mammalia > Rodentia > Sciuridae > Glaucomys > Glaucomys volans. Next base: position 8,397 of record JAJEJO010041434.1, on the reverse strand, counting down.
AATACCTTTATTCTTTAGGAACTATGTACTGAAGTATTTAGGGGCAAAGTATAAGCAATATACTCTCAATGGTTGCAAAAAAATGTGTGTATGTATGTGTCACACACAGACATGCATGCATATACATACATACACAACTAGCAAATAATAGCAAATGTTCATGAAATATTTAAAAAAGGAAAATCTGGATAAAGGTTACATGGTTTCTTTGCATTATTGCAATTTTTCTGTAAATTTGAAATTATTTGCAAATTTAAAAAATTTTTAAGTAAAAGGACAACAGAATTGTATACTTAAAATCATTAAAATGGCAAATGTTATGTTAGATATATTTTTGCTACAATTAAAAAAGAAACCTAAAAGATTAAGAACTTCTCTTAGTGCAAAAACAAAAAAGTAAAAGGATAGGAAAAAAGATACACCAGAAAAGTAAGAACTAAAGAATGCTGGTATATAATTAATACCTAAGAAAAACAGACTTTACAGAAAAGGCCTTGTTAGAAACGAAAAAGTCATTTCATAATAATGACAAAATTTAATTTACCATGAAGAGTCCATTATAGTAGTCACTAACCACATGTGAACTATTTCAATTTAAACTGATTAATAAATTATTCAGTTCCTCTGTTATGTTAGCAACACTTCAAGTCCTTAACAGCTATGAATGGCTGTGAATAAAATTGACATGGTTAAGTTTTTAAAATCACACATCATAAGGGTAGATTTTAGCAAACCTCTCTCAGTGGATGGAAGTAGACAAAATTAGTAAGATTATAGAGGATGTGAACAATTCAATTAACTAGGTCTATTTAGTGAAATATGTAGAATCTTGTATCCAATAGCTGAAGAATAATGTATTTTTCTTTCCTATTTTCTTTTTTAGTTTTGCAGTACTGAGGATTGAACTGAAGGGGTTCTACCACTGAGCTACAGCCCTAGCTACCCCATTTTTGTTTGTTGTAGATATTGTCTTGCTAAGTTGCAGAGACTGGCCACAACTTGGGATCCTCCTGCCTCAGCTTCCCTAGTAGCTGGAATTACAAGTGGGTCCCACTGCTCCTGGATCCATATTTTTCTTAATCATACATGGAACACTTATAAAATTTGACCATCTATTAGGCCATAAAGGAAGTTTCAATAAATTACAAAGATTAAGAATCACAAAAATCATGTTCTCTAGCCACAATAGAAAGAAAGTAGAACTCTAAAATAAAAGATAACAAAGAAAAGTCTGGAGATTTTAAAATATACTTTTAAAAAACTAACAAATCAAAGAAAAAATAATTATAAAAATCAGAAAATTCTTAGAACTAAGTAATAATAAAAATACTACATAATAAAAACATAGAATCTGGGTATGGTGACACATGTCTGTAATCTTAGCAACTCGGGAGACTGAGGCAGGAAAACTGAAAGTTCTAGGTCAGCTTCAGCAACTTAGCAAGGCCTAAGCAACTTAGCAAGACCCTGTCTCAAAATAAAAAATAAAAAGGGCTACGGATGTGACTCAGTGGTTAAACACCCTGGGTTCAATCCTCAGTACCAAACAAAAACAAAAACAAACAACCTCAAATAAATAAAATATAAAAACATATGGAACACTCCAAATGTCCATCAACAATAGAAAAGGTAAATATGTTCATACAATGGAATATGACTCAGCAATACAAAAGAACAAACTAATGATATAACTGATGATCTGATAATTCCCACAATGACGTGTGTAAGAAATCAGGTACAACAAAATACGTGTTATGATTCCATTTATATGATATGCAAATACAGACAAAAAAAACTATGGTGATAACCCAGGTATAGAGTGGCACATGCCTGTAATATCAGTGACTTTGAGGCTGAGGCAGGAGGAGTGCAAGTTCAAGGCCAGCCTTAGCAACTTAGCAAGGCCTGAAGCAACTTAGGATGACCCTGTCTCAAAAAATAAAAAAGCCTGGGATTGGTTCAACAATTGAGCACCCCTGGCTTCAATCCCTGGTACCAAAAAAACAAAAAACAAAACAAAAAAAAAACTATGGTGATAAAGGGAAGAATGGTGTCTTTTAGGGAGAGATATTGACTGAAAAGGATACACAGAGGACAAAGCCTTCTAGGATACTGAAGATGTTCTTCATTTGGGGGAATGTAGTAGGTAGGCTAATAATTCACTAAGTCTTATAGTTGAGATGTGTGCATTTTGTCTGAATACTAGTTATACTCCAATAAAAGAAAGTCTTTAAAAAATCTTTTTAAAAAATCTATGGGATGAAGCAAAAATGATACATACTTTTAAGGATTGAAAATTAAGTATATGACTAAGTTAGAAAAACAAAACAAATTCATAGAAAGTTGAAGGAACTGAGAGCAGATATCAATGAAGCTACAACTCACACTTCTGTATCCTTCCCAAGGAAACTGTTGAACCTAGAAATTACTTCACGTCTATACAATCCTGTCCAATGATCCTCTCCTTTCCCTCTCTTGCCACCCCAAATAAATCACTCCAGTCTCCAGTTTCCTCTCCCTAGCTCCTCACTCTGGCTGTAGAAACTGGAGAAGCGATCAAGGGCATCACAGATTTCTGTGGGAAGGCACTTTCTGGGATGGTGCAGGTAGCAGAGTGGGGAGACGGGCCAGCAGCGTGGTGACAGGACCAGTATAGAAACTGTTGGACTTGAATCTTCCATAAAAAGTTCTTTCTCAGTCTCTTCTTCCTCCTCTTCCTCCTGAGGAACAGAAGGATTTCAAGGGCCGGTGGGCTCCCTTCTTGACTGCAGTCTTTTCTTGCTTTCCTATTCTACCACTCTTTCCCCTTGCTCTTACCTCCTCTTCTTCCAGTCTCTGTTCCTCCTCATCTTCGTGCTCCAAGAGCAACCTGTCAAGCTGCTGGAGCTGGAAAAGGTGGAACTGGTGCTGTAACTCCTCTGAGATCCTCAGGCTCTGCAACATTTGCTGGGGGAGGCGATTGGGAAAGCAGAGGCCAATCTGCTCTAGCACAGCCCCCTCCAGCCAGCTGGAGCCCAAGCTCAGGAGACGGTCTGCCATGTAGTGCCTGTAGCACACACAACATAGGACAGGCCTAAGTGTAGGTGACAACACAGTTCAGGTCCAGCATCCCCCTCCAGAAGGTAGGTCCTTTTGCTGCAGCCTGCTCAAGTTACAGATCCTACTACTCTTCCTTCCTACCCTGTTTCCACCAGTGCATGAAGATCTCTATAACTTAACTCTCCCCTCCACTGCCCCCTACCTCTCCTCCCAACTAAGACTCAAATCTTTCCCCTCTAGACTTTAAGCCTCCCATCCCCTACCTCTCCAGACCTGCACTCACTGATAGAAGTGCTCAAAAGTAGTGGCCAGCTCCAGGCCAGAAAGGACCATGATGGGTTCCAGGTGTTGCTGAAGCTGCCCTAGCATTTCCACTCCAGGGGATCCACCAAGTAGGCTACCCTGGATCTGTTGGTCAAGGTGCCTGGCAAACTGCTCACTCATCTGGGAACAATGGAAAGGGCACTGGGCAAACCATGAATGAGGTAGCAAAGGAGAATGGGGAGTGAAAGGAGGTGAAAAAGCAGAGCAGAAGGAAATGAACATGAGTTTATGGCCCTATGACCTGAGAGGCCGGCAAACTCACGTGAGCAGCAGTGAGAAAGGACTGCTGCAACAGGGCGCCAGAGAAACCACTGCGCAGAGCCAGGGTGAAGGCTGCCCGGGGCCCAAACAGCTCGGAACCTGCTTTCTGCAAGTGCTCATAGAGTCTACAGTAACGAGGCACAAAGTCTGAGGCCCTCCAGGCTGCAGCCAGGAATCTGCTGACCTGAGGAGATAGAGCAAGAAATGACATAACAGAGCCAGGCATAGTGGTGCATGCCTGTAATCCCAGCAGCTCAGGGGGCTGAGGCAGGAAGATTGCGAGTTCAAAGCCAGCCACAGCAAAAACGAGGCACTAAGTAACTCAGTGATACCTTGTCAATAAATACAATTACAAAATAGGGCTGGGGATGTGGCTCAGTGGTTGAGTGCCTCTGAGTTCAATCCCCAGTATACCAAATAAATAAATAAATAAATAAAAATAATGACATAGGAGGAGCAGCCCCCACCCCCACAGACTTCAGCTTGTTTCTGCCCACCTGCTCCTGCACTACGCTCAGCCAGCACTGGGTTATATTCCTCAGGCTGCTGCTTGGAAGAACTGGTGAGGGCGCAGGGCTCCGATCCCGACCTTTGCTGTTTTTGCTGACTGTGGAGACAGGGTAGAAGAAGGATTTCACCTCAGCCTCTGGGTGAGTACAGTAGTCATGGGTGTTAATTCTCCTGGAAAAGGCAGGAGTTCCCAGGGGTCTAGAAAGGCAGAGGAGGAAGGAACCAGTTCAGGTGGCCACAGCTGGGACTCACAGGGCCGTGTGGATGGTTCAGGAGAAGGTCCAGGAGGAGGCTCTGCGTGCACCAGCAAGTGGCAAAGGCGACGAACTCGGGATGGAAACGATGCTGCTCGACTCAAGCTTTCTCTCTGCTCTAAGTACCGATCCAGCAGCCATCCCAGAGAGCTTATACCTTCTGCATCTGAAAGAAGAAGGTCAGGAATAGGTGGCTTTGGGAAATGAGGGGATAGGTAGGAGGAGGGAGGAGGACAAAGGAACAATTGTACAAAAAGGTTTTGGGGGCAGAACTCTAGTCCACTCCTCACCAAGGTCTGCTTCAGCAGTATGGGGACAGGGTAACAGGCTGGGGATGGGGTTGACAGGCAGATTCAAATATCAGAGTCTCAGGGAGCAGTCCCCAGGGGAGGAAGGAGAAAGGAACAAGAAGGTAACAGGCCTTTGGGGACAAACACAGGAATCAAGAGAATGAAGAATACTAACTTAGGTGATTCCTGGGATTAATTACAAGGAGCTGGTTAGCGGGGCCAGGTGTTGGGATGGTTACCGGGCAAGGTGATGTTCTGCACTAGGGGGCTGACCAGGGCCTCCCAGCAGGTCTTGCCCAGTGCTTGGGCGGCCTCATCATCAGGGAGGAAACGATCAGCAAAATTCTGCTCATGACGCAAAACCCTGTTCAGTCTGGGAACAAACAGTGTAGAATTAGAGACTAAAGACACTGCTATTCTAGAGGCTGAGGCAGGATGATCACAAGTTCAAGATCAGCCTGATCAATTAAGCAAGATCCTGCCTCAAAATAAAAACTAAAAAGGGCTGGGGATGTAGCTCAATAGTAGAGTGCCCCTAGATTCAATCCCCAGCACCAAACACAAATACAAAAACAGAACAAGACAAGGATTAAAGACACAGGTTTGCCTGAGGCCTCCACTCAAATGCAAATTAACACCCAATCTTCCCATGCTTGGTCTTTTTCCCAGTTCTCCCCTATCAGCTCTCATGTCCACTTGTCACCTCATTTCCTGACTATAGTTTTACTTTTCAGACTCCCATGGAAATGTATCTTCTGCCATCTACTTCTTACAGTATTCTGTTCTCTTACCCATCTTCCTTCCTTGTACCCAACCCACCTGGGACAGAGCTGGAGAAGGCGTTTTCGGTCCTCTGCTATGTCCCGACTCCAGGCTTGTGCCCGAATTGTGTAGAATAGACATGTACGGCGACACAGCTGCTCCCGGAACAGTGGCCAGAAAGTGGGCTTAGGGCCCAGGACTTCCACACCCCGAACCCGGGTGTCAATGCCGCCCTACAACACACGCAGACTCATTTGTCACCATAAGTCACCTGAGCCACTATGTATTATCAAAGTCAGGCCTCATGCCATGGGTTCTATAGAGCTGCCCAGGATACCTCAGTACCTCTGGAACTTAACAATTTCCTGGGTCATCTCCCAAGCAGACCGAAGAGGAATCTAAGCTAAAGCCTTGACCCTTAAATGTAAGGGAACCCAGCCCCTCTAGGGACACTGTGCTACTTCCTGATCTTCAGCCCCATTTTCTTCCTGGCCCCACCTGCTGGCAGCGCTTTATACGGATCTGGATGATGGGCCAGAAGCGGTTCAGATTCTCCAGGAGGGTTACCCGGCTGGCAGAGGGCATCACATTTACCTGGCAGGGCAGAAGAGGCCAAAGGAGAGACAGTTGTCACCTAAAGAAGCAAAGCTGGAAGGACTGTTGACAGTAACCAAGCTGTTTATGACATATGCCCTTCACTTCTCCTGAATTGAGCCCAAGGATCCACGAGCCCTAATTCTACTCTTGCTGCTTACAAGGTAAGTCCTTTCCAGAAAGGAGGGGGTCATTCCCCAGGGACTACATCCTTCCCATAGGCCCTGGGACAAATAGAAAGATTGGGAGTAAAGTAAGGTGAAGGGGGGCACATGCATCCTTACCATATTAAGCTCAGTGCTGATGCAGCTGGTACTGTCACCCCCAAACACTACCACCCTGGCTGGCATATAACTTGAGTCCTCACTGGCCACCAGCAAAGTCAGCTGCCTGAGAGAGGAGAAAGGGGTCAATCAAATCTATTTGATCCCACCATTTCTTTCTCCAGGATCCTGCTCCTCTGCTGGCTCCCAACATATCTTTCTTCTCCAGACCCTCTACTCTTGCCTTTATACTTCCCCAAAGTGACTTCATTTAAACTCACGGCTTCAATAAAAAATTAATATACAAATGGCTCCATATTCACATCTCTAACCCAGTCTGCTCCTGAGTGTTCATGCTATGTACTTCTATGTCACGTTCCACAGGTACCTCAAGTCAACAACTCAAGTAGAACAATCATCTGTCCATGTAAAGCTGCCCTCTTCCTTTTGCTCTCTCCTATGAAATAAATGGGTCATTTATTGGATCCTCAAACTAGAACACAGACCACTGTCACTGTGGACATCTCCCTTTCATGGCTACTATCATCCAATCAAGGGTAAATCCAATAGACTCCTGATTCATCACCTCCCCTCTATTCTAAGTCCTTCTGCCTAACTGAACACATCAAGCACTCCTTAACTAGACCACTGAATAAACCTTTCAACTCCTTTTTCCTGGCCTCCAACTTAAATTCTCATTATTGCCTAAGTGAATTTTCTAAATAAAAAGTCTAGTTTTGTCTGTTCTTAAAATTCTTCAATGTCCCCACCAAGTTTCAGAATAAAATTCAAATAACTTTAGTTCACCAAACTTCCTCATCTGCCTCTGCCTACTCTCCTGGCTTCATCTCCTGTTCATGTGATAAACACACTCTTCATTCCTGTCAAACACCATTACCCGAAGTTCCCCAACACAGCATTGTTTTTTACTTCCATTTTGCACACATTCTCCCTGTGCCTGGAATGTCCACTACCCCTTCCTTATTTAGCTAATTTCAGTTTCAGGGGTGGGTATAGCTCAGTTGATAGAACTCTTGCCTAGCATAAGCAATGCCCTTAGTTTGATTCCTAGCACCACAAAACACAACAAAACCCCCAAAACCATAAAACGAAAACCCCAAAAAAACAAAAACAATTTCAAACCTCAGGGCAGTCAATCTCTCTTTCTGGAAGGAAGCCTTCTCTGACCCCTCCATCAGCCTCAGGGTTCAAGGCACATATAAAGCATGAATCGTTTTTCTTTATATATATATTTTTTAAGAGCTGGGGTCTCACTTTGTTGCCCAGGCTGGTCTTGAACACCTGGACTCAAGCAACCCTTTCACCTCAGCTTCCCAAGAGACTGGCATGTCAGGCTTGCCACCTGCCCAGGCCATGATGTTTTTCTTTACTGTATGCTCTGATTTTCTAACCTGACTCCCCAACTAGACTGTGAGTTCCTTGAAGACAAAAACCATATATTATTGTCCTTGTATCTCCAGACCCTTGTACAGTGCCATGTACAAATGCTTGGCATTGAACAATGACCCCAGAGTAGAAAAGTTAAGTTACTGATCTCCTTCAACACTAGGCACAGGGAGGTGATATCTGTAACTGTTGAGTATAGGTCATGATGCTCACCAAGTAAGGAAATGTCTATATGCAGAACCAAGGTAGTCTATCTTTTCACTGCATGGAAATGGGTTTAAGCATGTTCCTCAGGGATGGGAGTTATATTTATAATTCTATGTGGATGCTCTGGAATATATATTAGGGTATATCAGAATATCTGTGTGTGCACGCATGTTCAAACGGGTGTGCTCATACCTAACAATAACACCACGGTGCATGTGCAAGGTGATGTAGTGGGAACCAGTGCTGCCATTGGACTCCCAGTAGGTCTTGGGGTTGCGGTCCATCAGCTTACTGGCCCGGTGTGGGTTGGAGGACACCTCCACCTTCTCCCAGCACTTGTCCTCCTTTACTTCCACACTGGAGCCTGGGGGCCAATGGTAAGGGGTAGAAGCCACAGCCTGGTTAGCTGACACAGAAATAAGGAAAGGGAGCAGGAAGGGACGGAAAGAGCAGATGTTGGGTGGGAGTCAGGAGAAAGCAGAGGGG
>JAJEJO010041433.1:0-11156 GCA_020662805.1 Glaucomys volans | reverse complement strand
GACTCTGGAAAGCAGTGTGGAGATTCCTTAGAAAACTTGGAATGGATCCACCATTTGACCCTGCTATCCCACACCTTGGCCTATACCCAAAGGACTTAAAATCAGATTACTACAGTGATGCGGCCACATCAATGTTCATAGCTGCTCAATTCACAATAGCTAGATTATGGAATCAACCTAGATGCCCTTCAGTAGATGAATGGATAAAGAAACTGTGGTATATATACACAATGGAATATTACTCAGCCATAAAGAAGAATAAAATTATGGCATTTGTAGGTAAATGGATGATGTTGGAGACTGTTATGCTAAGTGAGATCAGCCAATTCCAAAAATCCAAAGGCCAAATGGTCTCTCTGATAAATGAATGATGATGCATAATGCGGGGGGGAAGGGTGGCAAGAATGGAGGAAGGATAGCATAGAGGGAAGGAGGGGTTGGGGGTGGGGTGGGGGGTAAAAATAACAACAGAATGTGTGACAGATACCATTGCCCTGTGTACATGTATGAACGCACAGATGGTGTGACTCTACTTTGTGTACAACCAGTGAAACAATAACTGTACTCCATTTGTGTTCAATAAATCAATAAGTAAATAAAAAAAAATCAAGGGAACAAAATTTTAAGAGCTTATTTCTGGCCTCTCAATTCTTCTTCATTGATCTATATCCTTACCCTTAAGTCAATGCCATATTGTTTTGATTCTCTCATCAAAACTTTTGAAATTGAATAGTGTTAAGTCCTTCAATTTGGTTCTTTTATTCATTTATTTTAAATTTTATTTGATCCTACTTTATTATGTGCACTTATGGATACCTTAAATCTTTTCTTAGACAAGACATGAAACTATAAAATTTAAATAAGCTATATTTTCAAGATATATTCTAAAGAACATAGTCATCTTAAGATTTGAAAGAACAACCATTAACATTTGCCCCTAGGAATGACTATGAATTTAAATCTCCCCACTTCTGATGTCCACATTAACAGACATTTACTGAAAACCTACCATATAACCAGTAGTGTGCAAGGTTAGATACTGAAAATACAAAAACCTTTCTCCTCATTTAGTATATAAAAAGAAAATGATGGCACTAATAGCAACAACAGAACGTGTACAAGAATACAAGGGTAACAAAGACAAGGAATATTAATTTTATCTAATCAAATTTCCCTTTCTTCATAGCTTGTTTTAGAAAAAAGTTTATGAATTTTGGTGTTTTCTAAACAAAGTGAGTTTTAAAATACCCAAGACTAGTACTTACAAAATCTTGGAATAAGCAATCCTTTTATAAAGCAGAGCTTGTCTTAATGACTTTTAAGTCTTTTCACTTCTTTTTCTTCTTAAGTTTACAAAAGGAATTTAGACAAATGAGGAAAAGCATATAAAACAAGTATTTATGTTAAAAAAGGAAAGTTTCATTTTATCTCTAACCTACCCTTTTCTTTCCCCCAGAAGTAACTTCCATATGCTTAGTTAACTCCTGATTGTTTAGAGCAACCTAAAGTAACAGAACCAAAATATGTTGTGTGTGTGCATGTGCACACGTGTATGAAACTGCATAGTGACAATTCCTGAAATTTGTTCTCTGGGAGATTTTAATAAGTGTGCTTATAAAGGGAAAAGAAGAGAGGAGAGGAGAGGAGAGGAGAGGAGAAGAAAGAAAAGAAAGTTTGAAGGAAGATGGAGTATTTCCAAGTTCATATAAATTTGGGAAATACTGGGTTAAAAAAATTTCAATACATACTGTGATTTCTCCCACCTTTTCTCTAAGTAACTGCTAAGCCCTTTAGTCATTGATTAACTAGTGATACTGTTGAAAACTATAGATCTTTACAAAAATATTCTGTGAGAAGCCAGTTAGTTGTAGTTTTTCCTCCATTGTTATCCTGGTAGCAATTCATACAGTTGAACACATATAGAGATTCAGAAACACACCTAGGGCCACATAAATTGGCCACTGAAAGAATAAAGTTAGCAGATTGCCTTAAGATTCTGCCTTTACTATGTTAAAAAAAAAAACTGGCTTCATCTCTGTACTACTTTATTGTTCTTCCTTTGGCTATGCAATAAAAGAATAAAATGAGAGACAAAATTTGACTCTAAATACACTAGTGTGTTTGCTTTTTAAAATTAAGCACAACTAAAGGGTCTCTGAATTCTATAAAAATTTTACCTACAAGACCAAAGACTAGGATTAAAATCTATGATGTTAGTATTGCTTTTATTATAAAAAAATCTTTAAGAGGTTAATGAAAGCCTGCTGTGAAATTTATTTTATCTATGGTGCCCCCAGATGCCTAGATATGTTCAAATAATAGTGAATTTGGAAACATCTTCTTATATGTTAGAATTCAAATCAAGATATAACTCAGCTGTGAATACCATTAAACTTGATAGTGATTAGACAAAACTTTTAGAAGTCATGAATCACAGCTTTTCAACATATTTTCTCTTTCTTAGATCTGGCTTTCTGCAAAAATTTTAATTGGGAGAAAAATTCAGGGGCATCTCCTGTGCAAATGATTTTATGATGACTAAAAGAGCTTTTGTTTGGTCTAAGTGGAAGCTAAAATTCTACTTCAGGAGAATATGAGAATATGCTCTCCACCACACATTTAAGGTTTTGCTGTTGTTTCTATATTGCTGCTGGGAATAAGAGGGGTGAGAATTGATCCCCTTATTTATAAATGTCAGCCTCCTCATTCCTTATATCCAAACACCAACTATTTGTTTAACATCCTATTCAAGTTTCCTACACAAATTGTACTCCACTTTCTAATTCAATCCAAAATCATTTCTCCCTTCGCTAAACTATATGCTTCTGATTCATGCCTCTCACTTACCATACAGTCATAGTTACTGCATTTTAAGTTACCATTTGACTTGACCAGTATACATATCCTGATCACTGAGACATCTGAGAAACTTTAGATGGCACAAATAAGATTATACACATCCCTGGAGAGCCCACATATGCAGGTACAATGCTGCTTACATTAGCATTCTATAAGTATTTGTTGACTGATTGGTATTGCTCTGCAGTGCTTTACCAAGTTAATCCTTGGGACAAATTTCAGTGTTTTTCTACTATGAAAATAATAAATTTGTTTATTATAGTTTTAAGAAATGTTGATGTATTATCTAACTAAAGTAACTGATGACTACACATCATTATTTTCTTGAGAGAGCAATGTCATGGTTGGGCCAGTGAGGTAACTTAGGACTTGGGCACAGATGATTATGAAGGAATTAACTGTTTAATGACAAAGGAACTTGGAGCAGTGTCTATCATTAGAGGCCAATGGAAAAGGTATAGGTATCATTTAGACATGTGGCACCACCATGCACACATAAAACAATTTTAAAAATCTACAAAAGTAATTTGGCAGTATCATTCATTCATTCAAAAAGCCTTTACTGAATGTCTACTAAGTCAACAGGCTCTATGCTATACTGCAAAACTAAATATGAATGAGAACTGTTAACCAGTCATACTGGCACTCCAGAGATTTGAATGTAAGAAATTTAAAAATTCATCTATCTACCTCCATGTTAAACTGTATTAATTTGGTAAAGTACATTAAAAATATTTTATCGACTGCTTAGAGCAATGCAAGTAGTTTATTTTTCCCAAGCACCAGCAAACTTAAATTAACCTAGAAACTCCTTCAAAGAGACAGTTTCATTTCTGCCCCTACAACTCTAGGTTCCCAAGTTGCTAAGAACAAAGACATGCTATAAGCTGAAAGAGTAAATGTACATCTAGAGCTGTGTCTAAACATGAGCTCATTACCTGAGATCAGGGCAGTGCTGGTATAGAACTTCTGTTCCTCTCAACTGATAAATAGCTGCTAACACATTCTTATGCTTCACAGCATAACATTTTCTTCTAAAATTTAAGTGGAAAAGGCAAAAATAGAAACTATTTGCCAACCCCCAAAATGTATGTGTTTTAAATTGTGGAATCAAAATGAATTGCTATTTCAAAACCAGAGGAGTCAGAAATAAGTATCTTCACTATGCTAAATATCTTCTAAATTGACTACAAAGAACCAGCAATGTTGCAGTTTCTGCAACAGCTTTATATCTAAGGCAACTTAAAATGATATACTGATTAAGTAGTCTCAAAGTGAGATGTTAGTGTCAAAATTTACCCTTTTAGAGTTAAAACCCATTTATCAAACATATTTTTAAAAGGAAGAATGTAATCTTGAAATGATCAATAGGGTTTCATTCAATCAGAATTTTACTAAACCAGGAATCAGCAAACTAAAAAAAAAATCTACTCAAACCAACAACAAACTTGGTTGCTAAGTATTAGTTTGAAAACCAGTATGTTACTGCTCTGTTGTTTTAAATGAAAAGGAATTCTTTGCAGACCTCAAAGGAAGTTAGCCTATCTCATAGAGAAGTAGCCATTTCTACTCTTAAAAAAACAGAGGAGTTTTCACCTACATAATCACCTGGGACAAACTTGACGGGTATAAGCAGACCAGAAGGTTAAAGGAGCCTGGGAATACTTAACATCAAGAAAGGAATTACAGCTCAGTAAGATCAGAGGGAATTACACAGGAAATGTGAACAGTAACCCTTTCATATCTTTGTACTTCCTCCTACTGCCTCTGGCAAATGGAGTCCTGTTGCCTCCTAGTTATGTGAACATACAAGAGCAAAGAGGGACTGGGCAAAAGGAAAAAAGATATTTCATTCACGTACACACGTGTACACACACACACACACACACACACACACAGTGCAAAGCAAAAATTCAAAATATGATAAAATTGGGCTGCTCTAGGAAACAGCCTTTGGCTTTTTAAACAGCCACACAGGCACTTATCACTGCCTTATTCAACAGAGCTTTGAGTATACTCTCCAAAGAAACTTGAAGAATCAGGCAGGGGTGAGTAGATGGAATAGTTGGCAGATTCATAAGTAAGGAAGCATGGCTTCTATAAAGCTGACCGAACAAAGGGGCCTCCACCCTGGCATATGTTTTTAAACATCTTGTTCCTAGTCAGTCTGTAGGGAAAGCATTCTTTCCACAGTAAATAATGGGCAATTGAATCAGAAATTCTTACTATATCCATTATATAGTCAATGTAAAAGTTTTTTCAATATTCTAAGTCAGAAACTTAGACAATTTAAATGATTATAATTTTTTAAAAGTAGTTTAGCTATAGTCAAGGCAAGTTAAAATATTTCTAGTTGCTAATTTGGAAAACCTGATGTAACTATGCAGATCTTAGATACCTTCAGAGACCCTGGTTGGGATCTTAAAAGAGAGAAAGAGATTTTTACCATATCTGTGTCTAGGAAGGAGGAGAAATGCTTATTTTCCACAAACAGGTGCATTTAAGATATACTAACTAAAATGTGCACACACACACACAAACACACACAAGAGCCTTCATGGTGTGGAAACCAGACACAATGGAGAAAAATAGTGATGTTTCCAAATGGATTAAGTTTAAAATATGGAATGGACTTTCATAGATCACTCTGATTTAACTTTTTCCATTAGTATAATTTTAAGATAGAGATGGTTTGCCATAAAGAATAGTTTAAAAAAATGAATACAGAAATGGTAGTGCAAGTCACCAGTAAATGTCAAAATGGTTAGTATTTCAGAATTATCCAGAAGGAACAAAAAAACTAAAATGATTCCCCCCACTGCCCTGCCCCAAAAGTACTTCCTCTGAAGCACATAGTCTTTTTCAAGGAATAGCCTACATACAATAAATGGCACATTCCTAAAAAGAGTAAATGAGATTTAAATTGTTGACAAGTTAGTTCCCTTAAACAATTTCCCGAGTACTGACTCAGAGAAGGTAGTCTCAGGACTGTAACAAGCTAAAGGTTGTCATTCTTTCCACATACTCTGAATTGCTGCAACACGTGTATTAGGAAAATATTAGCAAAATGAGAGCGAAGAAAACAATAAACAAACCCAAATATCCAGACTTCTGGGTGAGATTAAATTCCTCCATGAGAATGTGCATGACAAAGTACAGCAAATGCAAACGCCATAGAGTTCTGACTCTTCATCTGGAAATGAGCACATACTCTGGAAATGGAAGCTTAGCTATTTTTAACTCGTGCTGTTCTACTAAACATAAAAACCTCATGTCTTCCTTGAATGATATTCAAGATTTTAAAATAAATTAAGAATTATAACCAAAAAGAAGCAGGACAATTTGATCGTTTTTAAGTGTTCTACTTAACAAACAAAATCCCCAGTAAAATTTACTGACAAATGTTTTAGTAAATGGATACACCTTAATATTTTTTAAATATGGAAGACAAAAAGATCAAAAGTACCTATAAACATTAATGTATTGCTAACAGTGAGATGTTATTTATTGGAACCTTTAGCATATGCTTCAGAGTTACTGTAGGTGATCTTTTCTAGCATTCAGTCAGAAGAAATGCTGATTGAGATACACCTGTTAAATTACTCAGCAACAGGGTCTCTTTATTCTGAAAATAACAGAACCCCAATATGGTTAACCCCTTTCAAGTTATAAAGGACAGAAACAAGCAGTTTAAGTCTTTGGTATAGAGGCATTAATAAAAGCCTCAAACTGTAGTAGGCCTTGACAATCCTTTAGACAATGAAAATAGTAAGAATGCCACCTAATATTGACACATCTGTACAGTACTTAGCAACGTATAAAATACTGTATGTAATTTAAATCCCAGGACTATATGAAGTAGATATTATCATCATCATTTGATTAAAATAGTATAAAGAGGTTTTTTCAAGGTCTGCTGCTCCTCAAGCAGCCAAACTGAAACTTAAACTTTTCTGACAGTTATTCCTTCACTAGGAGTTCTTTACTTTGTCGTGCAATGTTGAAATTATCCTCATCCAAACGTCAAAACAGGGTATAAACAATAAGCACAATTTTTTCTCTCAACACACCCAATATGACTCCCTTTCACACCAATTCTCAGAGTTCCCATTTCAGCAGAAATAAATTTCAGGAAATTTATTTCCTCATACCAGTGTGACTAAGGGCACAGCAAAAGGCATCTTTCAAAGTCGAACCTTCAAATTAGGTCTTATATCTTATTACTGTCCTCAAAATAAGGATATCATCACAGGCACGGACTTTTAAAACCATTAACAAGTGAGGAAATGTCTGGGGTTGTCTGTTCCTCATTTAGAATGAGCCAAACATGACACATACTACACCTTTTCATTCCCAAAAGGTGAGCACTCCAGTCTTCTGGCCCAACAAGGAAATACCTGCCTCCAGAGACTTGGTACTCCAGAACTAAGAGTTCTGTTAATTTAAATATCATTCTAAATGAAGTGTTATCAAAGATTGCCAAACTACTGGCATTAGTAATTTAATGTAAATGGAGGGTATAAAGAAGGTGGGGTTTTATTCATATAAAATCAACATTTCACTCACCTCTGAAGGTTATTATGATAACTATAAAACTAAATTACGTGAAAAATACTAAGTATCCTAACTTGCACATGGACCTACTCAAATAACATCAGCTACTATTAGTAATACTGAAGTAGCAGTAAAAAAATAAAAAATAAAAAAAATATGGTGAAAAGCCACACTTAAAATGAACCAACAATCAATATATTCTATGATGTTTTAAATAAAGATATCTTTGCAAAAGCTAAATTTGTTACATGAATATGTGTATTTGCACATAAATATTTTAATAATTTGCAAGAATAAATGGCAAAATGACAATCCCTTGGAAGATGGGAGTGTGTGGTGGTCAAAGGGAACTTCAGTCTGATCTGCAAGGCTTTTTTTCCCCAACAACAAAAAAATTTCATGTATTCCTTTATAAATAATTTTAAAAAAGAAAATGCATAAAGTATTCTTAGAAAGTTTAAATTCTATTAACATCTACTTTCACTGGAAGTTAATGTATCCCAATTTCTAAAGCTTTATTTTCTTTAATTAGCAATTCAAGCATTAGATTGCACATTATTTGTAATAATCTTCCTAATGACATTCCTAATTGCTACATTAGAAGTACCTATGTGGGCCAAAGAGTCCCTTCTTCACAATTCTATTAAGTTTTAAAACCACTGACTGTATTTATTTAATCAAGGCACAAGAAAGTTTTCAAAGACCAGGAAATCATAAATCAAAACATTTTCACATGAAAAGATTACCTTTTCCCTTTAAATTTTGTATGTGTACATTTAATAAACCACACACAAAAAGTTGAATCCTTGATTCTTTTAAAGGCCAAATGGTTGCCTATTAAAAATCATCCTACCTATTTCAAATATCTTGAGGGCTGCTGTAATTAAAAAGCTCTCCTACGAGGCTATTCCAAACTTCTTATTCTGGTCTGTACCATATGATGGTTTTTAAAATTCTAACATTCCTTCTAGTCACAGCCATTGCTGACTTTTTTATCCCATTCTTTTTTTCCTTCCAGTTCATCTAGATTTCAGCCATACAGTGTGGCTAAACTAGGTCACAAAAGCTCTTACTAGGCCATTTTACAGCGTCTCCTGGAGAGAGCACAGGCCTGTGGCTGCCTGAGTCCCCAGCGCAGAGTTGCGGCCATCCAGCACCATTTTAAAGTGGGTCCGGGAGAGAGCACCAGCCTGCGGCAGCCTTAGTCCCCAAAACAGAGCTCAGGCCTGCCTGGGACATCAAGTCTGTGCTCCCTCACTGAGTGTTGGGGTGGTCCGGACACTCCCTATGGTCCCTTAAGATGGCGCCCGGCGGTATGCCAGTTCTGCTGTTGCCATGGAGTAAACAAGTGTATCTTTGCAAAAGTTATTCCTATTGGTTGGTTGTAAACTGGCCACACGTGTGTCCGCTTCATGCTTTAAGCCTTTGTCTATGCTTGCCCATGCATGCTTCACGTGAAAGTTCTGTGATTGGTCAACTGAGGATATAAGAGAGAGAGAGAGAGAGAGAGAGAGAGAGAGAGAGGGAGAGGGAGAGAGGGGGGGGGGGGGGGAGGGGGGGGGGGAGGAGGAGGAGGAGGAGGAAGAAACGTGCTCGCAAAAAATAAAGAGCTGTATACACATTCCCGGGATTGCGTCTTTGTTGCGGGCGACAAGACGACGATAAGTGGTGCCCAAACCCGGGATCCAAAAACGAAACTAAAATAGTCGGTAAGCAATTCATGTACATACTGTCTTTGTTTTTGTCTTGTATCTAAAGGAAGGTTTGCCTGGGAGCAACTAAGTTTCTCGGAGGCGACGATCCACAAGTCCATGGTTGAGTGACTTAAAGAAGGTCCACAGTGAAGTGGCTCAATCAGGTCCGCGGAGAAGCGGCTTAAACAGTAAAAATGGGCTCCGAGGTTTCCAGACTCCGCATGGAGAGCCCTTTAAGGGTATTACTGAAAGCCAATGGGACTCCTTTAAAATCTCAAACAGCAAGGGCATTCTTAAAGACGACAGAACATCAAGCCACTTGGTTTTTAGATGATTGGGTAAATCTAACTAGAGCCACCCTTTCTGGAGGACAGTATTTAATGTGGAAAACAGCTTGGCAAGAATATTGCATAGATACAGCAAAATGTAATGTTGCCGCAGGCAATCCCAACTGGAATGTGGATATGCTAATGGGTTTAGGAAACTATGTAACAATCCAGGCCCAAGTAGCTTATCCTCCAGCGGTATATATGCAAATAGCAGCCGCTGCAACAAAAGCTTGGAAAACACTGCAAGGATCTGGCAATTTACAGGGTCAATTATCCAAAGTTATTCAGGGAGCAAATGAGCCTTATGTTGATTTTGTGGACCGCCTAATTCAAACTGCTTCTCGCAGTTTTGGGGATGCAGAACAAGCTATGCCATTGGTCAAACAATTAGCATATGAACAAGCTAATAAATGGTGCAAGGAAGCTATTAGACCTTGAAAAAACAAGGATCTCTCAGCCTATTTAAAGGTCTGTAGAGACATAAATGATTCTGTAATACAAGGGCAAGTACTTGCAGCAGCCATAACTCAAGGTTTAGGTAATGCTCAACCTATCTATAGTCAAAGGCCTGCTCCAGAAGCCTGTTTCCATTGTAAACAATTAGGACACATAAAGGCAAATTGTCCAAATAGAATTAATTCTACTCAACATGAACCGCCAGACGGGCATCCAAAACCCAGACTGTGCCCTTGCGGTAAAAAGGGAAATCACTGGTCCAGCGTTTGTCAATCCGTACGTGATAAGGAAGGTAACTTTCTAGGTCCTAACCCAAAGTTGTCAAAAAACGGGAAACCGGGCCCACCCCGGGGCCCGCAACAAATGAACAGAGTAATCCAACAAGTACCAAGAAATTGGTATCCCCTAACGGACCGCGGAGAGCAACAACAGGAAGCGTAGGACTGGACATCTGCGCCACCTCCAGACTGGTCCTAACTCCTGAAATGGAAGTACAAGCCATAGATTCAGATTGGCAAGGCCCCATTCCCCCAGACTCAATGGGTCTATTAATTGGCAGAAGCTCTACTACATTAAAAGGTCTTATCGTACACCCAGGGGTTATAGATCCTGATTTTAAAGGTATAGTTAAAATATTAGTTTCCTCTCCTAAAGGAATTACAGTAATATCACCAGGAGACCGAATCGCTCAGATGCTTATATTACCTAGTCAACATAACCTGTACCCCAGTAAAACTAATATCAAAGGAAATCAAGGATTCGGGTCAACAGGACAGCCACCAGCCTGTTTTACAATGGATTTAAAAGATAGGCCCATCTTATCATTAACTATTAGAAATAGGGAGTTCATGGGACTCTTAGATACTGGAGCTGACAAAAGTATCATCAAATCCTCTGATTGGCCCAAAGATTGGCCAGTTGTCAAGGCTAATCAAACTCTTAGAGGGTTAGGAATAGATACAAGCCCAGATCAAAGTGCAGCTACCCTACAGTGGAAAGACAAGGAAGGACACTCTGGACTATTTCAACCATATGTATGTAATTTACCTATTTCCCTATGGGGGAGAGATGTTTTAAGTCAAATGGACCTCAAATTGACTACTGAAAACATATTTCAAGGTACCCCTGTAAAATCTATTATGAGGTCTATGGGATATACAGACTACAAAGGATTAGGAAAAAAGGAACAAGGATCTGTACAACCCATTCCTCTCCCACCTCCCAATGTCCCTACCACAGGCCTGGGTTTTTCTTTCCCAATGTC
>JAJEJO010041419.1:0-12651 GCA_020662805.1 Glaucomys volans | reverse complement strand
AGAAAAGACAGCCTCTTCAACAAATGGTGCCAGGAAAACTGGAAATCCATATGCAGCAAAATGAAACTAAACCCATATCTCTCACCCTGTACAAAACTCAACTCAAAGTGGATCAAGGACCTAGAAATCAGACCAGAGACTCTGCACCTAATAGAAGAGAAAATAGGTCCAAATCTTCATCATGTTGGCCTACACACTTCTTACATCCCTCCTAAACACATATTAGGGCCCTCCTACACACATCGTACAGATCTCCTGCACACATCTTACAGCTCTCCTTCACATATCTTACATCCTTTTGCACATGTCCTAGAGCCTTAATTCACAATTCCTGTAGCCCTTCTACACACATCCGAGAACCCTCTTACACACATCCTAGATCCTTAATTCACAAGTCCTACAGTCCTGCTACGCATATCCTAGACCCTCCTACACACGTCCTAGAGCCCTCCTACACAACTTCTAGATCCCTCCTACACATGTACGAGAGCACTCCCACACACCTACTAGAGCCCTCCTTCTCCCGTCCTACATCTCTCCTGCACACATCCTAGAGCCTTAATACACAAGTCCTGCAGCCCTCCTACACACATTCTAGAACCCTCCTACATACATCATGGAGCACTCCTACACACGTCCTATAGCCCTCTGCACACGTCTTAAAGCCCTCTTGCACAAGTCTTAAAGCCCTCATGCACACGACCTTGATCCCTTCTTGACACGTCCTATATTCCTCCTATACATGTTATAAATCCCTCCTACACACGTCCTAGAGCCCTCCAAAAACGTCCTAGAGCCCTCCTACACACGTACTATATCCCTCCCACACACGTCCTACAGCCCTCCTACACACGTCCCAGAGCCCTCCAACACACTTCCTAGAGCCCTCCTGCACAGGTTTACAGCCATCCTGCAAAAGTCCTATATCCCTCCTGCAAACGTCACAGAGCCTTCCTCCACACGTCCTAGAGCCCTCATTCACACATCCTCCACCCAACTGCAAATGTCCAACAATCCTCCTACACACGTCTTACAGCCCTCCTACACACATCCAACAGCCCTCATGCCCATGTCCTACATCCCACCTGCACAATTCACACACACCTCCTGCTCACATCCTTGAGCCCTCCTTCACAAGACCTAGAGCCCTCTTTCACACGTCCTACAACCCTCCTGCTCACGTCCTAGAGTCCTAGTTCGCACGTCCTTCAACCCTCCTTCAACATCATACAGCCCTCCTACACATGGCCCAGAGCCCTCCTACACATGTCTTAGAGCCCTCCTTCACACATCCTACAGGCTCCTGCACACGTCCTAGATCCTCCCACACACTACCAAGAGCATTCATACACACGCCCTAGAGTACTCCTGCACATGTCTTAAAGCCCTCCTACCACATGCTAGAACCCTCTTACACCTGTCCTATATCCCTCCTGCACACATCCTAGATCCGTAATTCAAAAGTCCTGCAGCCCATCTACGCATGTCCTAGACCCTCCTACACACATCCTAGAGCCCTCCTACATACATCCCGAGCACTCCTACACACGTCCTAGACACCTCCTGCAAACGTCCTACAGCCCTCCTATACATGTCCCTGAGCCTTCCAACACACATACCTGAGCTCTCATTCCCATGTCCTAGAGCCCTCCTTTATACATCCAACAGTCTTTCTGCACACTTCCTACAAAACTCTTGTACATGTACTACTGCCCTCCTGCACATGTCCTACAGTGCTATTTAAAAATCCTACAGACCTCCTTAACACGTCCTAGAGCCCTCCTACACATATCCTGGAGCCTCATTCACAGGTCCTTCAGCCTCCTTCACACCTACTATATTTCCCTACACACAACAAAGAGCCCTCCTACACAGGCCGTAGAGTCCTCCTACACATGTCATAAAGCCCTCGTAAACACATGATAGAGCCCTCTTTATCCCGTCGTACATCCCTCCTGCACAAGTCCTAGATCCTTTATTCACAATTCCTGCAGCCCTCCTATGCATGTCATAGACCCACCTGCACACATCCTAGAGCCCTCCTACATACATCCTGGAGCACTCCTACACACATCCTAGATCTCTCCTGCACACGTCCTAGAGCCTTAATTCACAAATCCTGTAGCCCTCCTACGCACATCCTAGAGCCTTAATTCACAAGTCCTGCAGACATCCTACACAAACCTAGAGTCTTAATTCACAAGTCCTGCAGCCCTCCAACGCACGTCCTAGAACCCTCCTAAACACATCCTAGAGCCCTCCTATACACGTCCTGGAACACTCCTACACATACCCTAGAGCTCTCCTGCACATGTCCTACAGCCCTCCTGCACACGTCCAACAGCCTTCCTGCACACATCCTACACACTTCCTGCACACGTCCTACAGCATTCCTACGCATGTCCCTGAGCCAACCGACACACGACCTAGAGCCCTCCTTCACACTTCCTACAGTTTTTCTGCACACATCCTACAGCACACTTTCACATGTACTACAACCCTCCTTCACCCATCATACAGCCCTACTTCACACAAACTACAGACCTCCTGAACATGTCCTACAGCCCTCCTACACATGTCCTGGAGCACTTCAACACAGGTCCTAGAGCCCTCCTTCCCACGTCCAAAGCCCTCCTGCACACATCCTAGATCCTCCTACACACAACCAAGAGCCCTCCTACACAGGTCCTAGCGTCCTCCTGCACATGTCATAGAGCCCTCCTACACACATCCTAGAGCCTTTCGACATACTTCCTAGATCCCTCCTTCACAGGTCCTACAGTCTTTCTGCACATATCCTAAAGCACTCTTGCACATATACTAAAGACCTCTGGCACACCTCCTACAACCCCACTTCACATGTCCTACAGACCTCCTGCACGTGTCCCAGGTCCCACCTCAACACATTGTAGAGCTCTCATTCACATGTCCTACAGCCCTCCTACAAACGTTTTAGAGCCCTCCTAACATCTTCTTAGATCCCTCCTAAACACATAATAGAGCACTCCTACACACGTGCTACAGACCGCCTACACACCTCTTTCAGCCCTCCTGCACATGTCACAGGGCCCTCATGCACACGACATGGAGCCCTTCTGAAAAAAACCTAGAGCACTCCTACACAAGTCCTAGAGCCCTCCTGCAAAAGACTTAAAGCTATCCTGCACAAATCCTAGAGTTCTCCTGCAAACGACCAACAGTCCTCTTGCACATGTCCTTGAGCCCTCCTTCATAAATCCTACAGCCCTGGTACACATAGAATTGAGCCCTCCTACACAATTCTTACATCCCTCCTAAACACGTATTAGAGCCCTCCCACACACATCCTAGAGCTCTCCTTCACACGTCCTACATCCCTTCTGCATATGTCCTAGAGCCTTAATTCACAAGTCCTGCAGCCCTCCTACACACATCCTAGATCCCTCCTACACATGTCCTAGAACCCTCCTTCACACGTTGTACAGCCTTCCTGCACACGTCCTACATCCTCTCACACACATGTCTGACAGACCTTCTGCAAACATCCTAGATCCCTCCTACACTCATCCTAGAGCCCTCCTACACAGATCCTAGATCCCTCCAGCACATGTCATAAAGCCCTCGTACACACATGCTAGAGTCCTCCTTCACACATCCTACAGCCGACCTGCACAAGACCTAGAGTTTTCCTGCTCATGTCGTGGACCACCCCTACACACATCCTAGAGCTCTCTTTAACACGTCTTACAGCCCTCCAGCACACATCCTAGATCCTCCAACACACAACCAAGAGGCCTCTGACACATATCCTAGAGTCCTCCTTCACATGTCATAAACCCTTCATACACACTTGCTAGAGCCCTCCTTCACACATCCTACAGCCCTCCTAGACACGACTTGGAGCCCTCCTGCACATGTCCTAGATCCCTCTTACACACATCCTAAAGCTCTCCTTCACATGTCCACCAGCACTCCAGCACACATATTAGATCCACCAACACACAACCAAGATCCCTCCTACATATGTCCTAGAGTCCTCCTGTACATGTCATAACCCACTCGTACATATGTGCTAGAGCCCTCCTTCACCCATCCTACATCCCTCCTGCACACATCCCAGAGCCTTAATTCACAAGTCCTGGAGACCTCCAACACAATCCTTGAGTCTTAATTCACAAGTCCTGAGTCCTCCTATGCAAGTCCTAGAACCCTCCTAAACACATCCTAGAGCCCTCCTACACACGTCCAGGAACACTCCTACACACATCCCTGAGCCCTCCTACACACGTCCTAGCGCCCTCCTGCACACGTCTTAAAGCCCTCTTGCACACATTTTAAAGCCCTCTTGCACACGACATAGAGCCCTACTTGACACGTCCTACATTCCTCCTATACACGTCATAAAGCCCTCCTAAATACGTCCTAGAGCCCTCCCAAAAACATCCTAGAGCCCTCCTACACACGTCCTATACCACTCCCACACATGTACTATCGCCCTCCTACATAGGTCCTACAGCCCTCCTGCACACATACTACAACACTCCTTCAAATGTCATACAGCTTCCTGCTCTCATCCTAGAGCCCTCCTTCACACATCCTACAGTCCTCCATCACATATCCTTCAACCCTTCTAAATTTGTCCTGGAGCCCTCCTACACATGTCTTAGATCCCTCCTAATCACGTACTAGAGCTGTCCTACATTCATCCTAGAGCCTTCCTACTCACGTCATAGAGCCCTCATGCACAGTTAAAACAGCCCTCCTGTGCCCATCATAGAGCCCTCCTGCACAACCCTTGAGCCTTCCTTTACACATCCTACAGCCCTCCTGTACAATTCACACAGACCTCTTGCACACATCTTTGGGCCCTCATTTGCGCTACCTACAGACCTCCTACACATGTCCCAAAGCCCTCCAACACACTTCCTAGAGCCCTCCTGTATACGTTTATAGCCATCCTGCAAACGTCCCAAAAACCTCCTGCACACGTCACAGAGCCCTCCTCCACACGTCCTAGATCCCTCCTTCACACATCTTCCACCCTCCTGCAAAGGTCCTACAACCCTCCTACACACGTCCTAAGGCCCTCCTACACACCTCCTACAGCCTTCATGCACACGTCCTACATCCCGCCTGAACAAAACACTCATACCTCCTTCTCACATCTTTGAACCCTCCTTCACAAGGCCTAGAGCCCTCTTTCAAACGTCCTACAACCCTCCTGCACACGTCCTAGAGTCCTACTTCACACGTCCTTATGCCCTCCTTCAAAAGTCCTACAGCCCTCCTACACATATCCCAGAGCCCTCCTACACACGTCCTAGAGCCCTACAACACATATACGAGAGCCCTCTCTCACACGTTCTACAGCCCTCCTGCACACATCCTTGATCCTCCTACGCACAACCAAGAACCCTCCTACACAGGTCATAGAGTCCTTCTGCACATGTCATAAAGCCCTCATACACACATGCTAGAGCCCTCTTTCACCTGTCCTACATCCCTCTGCACACTTCCTAGATCCTTAATTCACAAGTCCTGCAGCCCTCCTACTCATGTCCTAGACCCTCCTACACATGTCCTAGAGCCCTCCTACATAGGTCCTGGAGCACTCCTACACACTCCCTAGACCCCTCCTGCACACGTCTTAGAGCCCTCCTGCACATGCCCTAAAGACCTCCTGCACATTTTCAGAGCCCTGCTAAACACATCATAGAGCTCTCATTCACATGTCCTTCAGCCCTCCTACACACATTTTAGCGCCCTACTACACACTTTTTAATCCCTCCTAAATGCATATTAGAGCACTCCTACACACGTGCTACAGACCTCGTACACACCTCTTTCAGCCCTCCTGCACATGTCACAGACCCTCGTGCACATGTCATAGAGCCCTTCTTCAAACCACCTAGAGCCCTCCTACACACGTCCTAGAGCCCTCCTGCACATGACTTAAAGCTCTCCTGCACACATCCTAGAGTTCTCCTGCACATGACCTACAGTCCTACACATGTCCTTGAGCCCTCCTTCACAAATCCTATAGCCCAGGTACACATGTAATTGAGCCCTCCTACACACTTCTCAGATCCCTCCTAAACACGAATTAGAGCCCTTCTACACACATCCTAAAGAACTTCTGCACACGTCCTTAAGTTCTCCTTCACACGTCTACATACTTTCTGCACATGTCCTAGAACCTTAATTCACAATTCCTGCAGTCCTCCTACACACATCCGAGAACCCTCCTACACACATCCTAGTTACCTCCTTAAATAGCCCTACAGCCCTCCTGCAAACGTCCTAGATCCTCCAACACTTCCAAGAACCCTCCTACGCATGTCGAAGAGCCCTCCTGCACACGTCCTACAGCCCTCCTTCACAAGTCATACAGACCTTCTACACATGCCCTAGATCCCTCCTACACATGTCCTAGAGCCCTCCTGCACATGTCCTACAACACTCCTGCAAAGTTACTAGAGCCCTCCTGCACACATCAGAGAGCCCTAATTCACCCGACCTACAGCAATCCAGCCCACGTCCTAGAGTCCTCCTGCACACCACTTTCAGCCCTCCTTCACAAGTCCTTCAGCCCTACTACACACGTCCTAGAGCCCTCCTACACACATCCTAGAGTCCTCCTAAACACGTCCAAGAGCCCTCCTGCACATGTCCTACAACCCTTCTGCAAAGGTACTAGAGCCTTCTAGCACACATCAGAGAGCCATCCTTCTCACGCCTACAGCCATGTTACACACGCTCTAGAGACCTCCTGCACACGTTCTACAGCCCTCCTTCACAAGTCCTAGAGCCATCCTTAACATGTCTGACAGCCCTTCTGCAAACATTCTAGATCTCTCCTCCACACTTCCTAGAGCCCTCCAACACAGATCCTAGATCCCTCCAGCACATGTCATAAAGCCCTCGTACACACATGCTAGAGCCCTCCTTCAAACGTCCTACAGCCCTCCTGCACACGACCTAGAGCCCTCCAGCACATGTCCTGGAGCATTCTTACACACATCCTAGAGCTCTCCTTCACACGTCCTACAGCCCTCCAGCACACATCCTAGATCCTCCTAAACACAACCAAGAGCCCTCCGACACATGTCCTAGAGTCCTCCTGCACGTGTGATAAACCCTTCGTACACACATGCTAGGGCCCTCCTTCACCCGTCCTACATCCTTCCTACGCACATCCTAGAGCCTTAATTCACAAGTACTGCAGCCCTCCTACGCACGTCCTAGAAACCTCCTAAACACATCCTAGAGACCTCTTACACACGTCCTTGAGCACTCCTACACAATCCTAGTGCTCTCCTGCACACATCCTACACCTTCTGCACACTTCTTACAGACCTCATGAACACGTCCTACAGACCTCCTCCACACGTCCCTGAGCCCTCCAACACACATCCTAGGGCCCTCCAGCACTCGTCTTAAAGCCCTCTTGCACACGACCTAGAGCCCTACTTGGAACATCCTACATTCCTCCTATACAAGTTATAAAGTCCTCCTAAACACGTCCTATAGCCCTCCCAAAAACGTCCTAGAGCCCGCCTAAACACATACTATACCCCTCCCAAACACGTCCTATCACCCTCCTACATAGGTCCTATAGACCTCCTGCACACATAGTACAGCCCTCCTTCACATATACTTCAACCCTTCAAATTTGTTCTAGAGCCCTCCTACACGTCTTAGATCCCTCCTAGTCAAGTACTAGAGCCCTCCTACATACGTCCTACAGCCCTCATGCACACTTCCAACAGACCTCCTGTGCTCATCATAGAGCCCTCGTGCACAACCCTTGAGCACTCCTTCACACATCGTACAGCCATCCTGTACAATTCACACAGACCTCTTGCACACATTTTGAGCCCTCATTTACGCTACCTACAGCCCTCCTACGCATGTCCCAGAGCCCACCAACACACTTCCTAGAGCCCTCCTGCACACGTTTCACAGCCATCCTGCAAATGTCCTAGATCCCTCCTGCACACGTCACAGAGCCCTCCTCCACATGTCTTAGAGCCCTCCTTCACACATCTTCCACTCTCCTGAAAAGGGCCTACAACCCTCCTACACACGTCCTAAAGCCCTGCTACACACGTACTACAGTCCTCATGCACATGTCGTATATCCAGCCTGCACAATTCACACATACATCCTGCTCACATCTTTGAGCCATCCTTCAAAACACGTTGAGCCCTCTTTCACATGTCCTACAACCCTCCTGCTCATGTCCTAGAGTCCTACATCGCATGTCCATCAGCTCTCCTTCAAAAGCTCTAGAGCCCTCCTACACCTGTCCCAGAGTCCTCCTACACATGTCTTAGAGCCCTCCAAAACAGTCCAAGAGCCCTCCTGCACATGTCCTACAACCCTTCTGCAAAGGTACTAGAGCCTCCTGCACACATCAGAGACCCCTCCTTCAACGTCAAACAGGCATCTTACAAACCTTCTAGAGTCCTCCTGCACACGTCCTACAGCCCTCCTTCAAAAGTCCTACAGCCCTCCTACACAGGTCCTAGAGCCATCCTTAACATGTCTGACAGCCCTTCTGCAAACATCCTAGATATCTCCTACGCACATCCTAGAGCCCTCCTACAATGATCCTAGATCCCTCCAGCACGTGTCATAAAGCCCTCATACACACGTGCTAGAGCCCACCTTCACATGTCCTACAGCCCTCCTGCACATGACCTAGAGCCCTCCTTCTCATGTCATGGAGTACTCCTACACACATCCTAGAGCTCTCTTTCACACATCTTACAGCCCTCCAGCACACATACTAGATCCTCCTACACACAACCAAGAGGCCCCTGACACATATCCTAGAGTTCTCCTGCACATGTCATAAATGCTTCGTACACACATGCTAGAGCCCTCCTTCACACATCCTACAGCCCTCCTACATACGAACTAGAGCACTCCTGCACATGTACTGGATCACTCTTACACACCTCCTAGAGCTCTCCTTCAAGGACCTACAGCCCTAGCAGCACACATATTAGATCCTCCTACACACAACCAAGAGGCCTCCTACACATATTCTAGAGTCCTCCTGCACATGTCATAAACCACTCGTACATATGTGCTAGAGCCCTCCTTTACCCATCCTACATCCCTCCTGCACACATCCTAGAGCCTTAATTCACAAGTCCTGTAGACCTCCTACACAATCCTAGAGTCTTAATTCACACGTTCTACAGCCCTCCTTCACATATCCTTCAACGCTTCTAAATTTGTCCTGGAGCCCTCCTACACATTCTTAGATCCCTCCTAATCACATACTAGAACTGTCCTACATACATCCTAGAGCCTTCTTACTCTCGTCATAAACCCTCATACACACTTCCCACAGCCCTCCTGCGCTCATCATAGAGCCCTCCTGCACAACCCTAGAGCCCTCTTTCACACATCCTACAGCCCTCCTGTACAATTCACACAGACCACCTTCACACATCTTTGAGCCCTCATTTACGCTACATACAGCCCTCCTACACATGTCCCAGAGCCCTCCAACACACTTCCTAGAGCCCTCCTTTACACATTTTACAGCCATCCTGCAAACGGCCTAGATCCCTCCTGCACACGTCACAGAGCCTTCCTAAACACATCCTAGAGACCTCCTACACACGTCCTGGAGCACTCCTACACATATCCTACAGCTCTCCTGCACACATCCTACACCCCGCTGCACACGTCTCACAGACCTCCTGTACACGTCCCACTGCCCTCCTCCACATGTCCCTGAGGCCTCCTACACAGGTCCTAGAGCCCTCCTGCACACATCTTAAAGCCCTCTTGCACACGTCTTTAAGCCCTCTTGCACAGGACCTAGAGGCCTACTTGACACGTGCTACATTCCTTCTATACATGTCATAAAGCCCTCCTACACACGTCCTATAGCCCTCCGAAAAACATCCTAGAGCCCTCATACACACATCCTACAGCCCTCCTACACATGTCTCGGAGCCCTCCTATACCTGTCCTAGAGCCCTCCTACACAAGTCCTAGAGCCCTCCAACCCACTTCCTAGAGCACTCCTGCACACGTTTTACAGCCATCATGCAAACATCCTAGATCCCTCCTGCACACGTCACAGAGCCCTCCTCCACACGTCCTAGAGCCCTCCTTCACACATCCTCCACCCTCATGCAAAGGTCCTACAACCCTCCTACACACGTCCTACAGCCCTCATGCACACATCCTACATCCGGCCTGCACAATTCACACATAAATCCTGCTCACATCTTTGAGTCCTCCTTCACAAGAACTAGAGACCTATTTCACACGTGCTACTACACTCCTGCACACGTCTTAGAGCCTACCTCACAAGTCCTTCAGTCCTCCATCAAAAGTCCTACAGCCCTCCTACACACATCCTAGAGCCCTCCTACACAGATCCTAGATCCCTCCCGCACGAGTCATAAAGCCCTCGTACACACGTGCTAGAGGCCGCCTTCACACTTCTTACAGCCCTCCTAAACACGATTTAGAGCCCTCCTGCACATGTCCTTGAGCACTTCTACACACATCCTAGAGCTCTCCTTCACACGTCCTACAGCCCTCCAGCACACATCCTAAATCCTCCTTCACACAACCAAGAGCCCTCCTACACATGTCCTAGAGTGCTTCCGTACATGTCATAAACCTCTCATAAGCTCTTGCTAGAGCCCTCCTTCACACATCCTACATCCCTCCGGCACACATCCCAGAGCCTTAATTCACAAATCCTGCCGCCCTCCTACGCACGTCCTAGAACCCTCCTAAACACATCCTAGAGACCTCCTACACACGTCCTGGAGCACTCCTACACATATCCTATAGCTCTCCTGCACACATCCTACACCCCCCCTGCACACGTCTTACAGACCTCCTGAACATGTCCCACTGCCCTCCTCCACATGTCCCTGAGGCCTCCTACAAAGGTCCTAGAGCCCTCCTGCACACATCGTAAAGCCCTCTTGCACACGTCTTAAAGCACTCTTGCACATGACCTAGAGCCCTACTAGACTCGTGCTACATTCCTCCTATACACGTCATAATGCCCTCCTACACACGTCCTATAGCCCTCCGAAAAACATCCTAGAGCCCTCCTACAAACATCTTACAACCCTCCTACACATGTCCCAGAGCCCTCCTACACATGTCCCAGAGCCCTCCTACACATGTCCCAGAGCCCTCCTACACATGTCCTAGAGCCTCCAACCCACTTCCTAGAGCCCTCCTGCACATGTATTACAGCCATCCTGCAAACGTCCTAGATCCCTCCTGCACACGTCACAGAGACCTCCACCACACGTCCTCGAGCCCTCCTTCACACATCCTCCACCCTCCAGCAAAGGTCCTACAACCCTCCTACACACGTCCTACAGCCCTCATGCACACGTCCTACATCCGGCCTGCACAATTCACACATATCTCCTGCTCACATCTTTGAGTCCTCCTTCACAAGAACTTCACTCCCTCTTTCACACGTGCTACTACACTCCTGCACACGTCTTAGAGTCCTACTTCACACGTCCTTCAGCCCTCCATCAAAAGTCCTACAGCCCTCCTACACACGTCCTAGAGCCCTCCTACACATATCCTACAGCCCCCCATTGCATGTCCTACAAACTCGTGCACACGTCCTAGATCCTCCGACACACAACCAAGAGCCCTCCTACACAGGCCCTAGAGTCCTCCTGCACATGTCATAATCCCCTCGTACCTGCATGGTAGAACCCTCTTTCAGCCGTCCTACATCCCTCCTGCACACGTCCGAGACCCTTAATTCACAAGTCCAGCAGCCCTCCTACGCATGTCCTAGGCCCTCCTACACACGTCCTAGAGCCCTCCTACAAACGTACTGGAGCACTCGTACACACGTCCTAGACCCCTCCTGCACATGTCCTACAGCCCTCGTGCACATCCTACATAACTCCTGCACACATTGTACAGTCCTCCTATACACGTCCCTGAGCCCTCCTACACACATCCTAGAGTCCTCCTGCACACGTCTTAAAACCCTCTTTCACACGTCTTAAAGCTCTCTTGCAAACAACCTAGAGACCTACTTGACACGTCCGACATTCCTCCTATACACTTCATAAAGACCTCCTCCACACATCCTAGAGCCCTCCTTCACACATCCTCCACTCTCCTGCAAAGTCCTACAACCCTCCTACACACGTTCAAAAGCCCTCCTACACACGTCCTACAGCCTTCATGCACACGTCCTACATCCGGCATGCACAATTCACACATATCTCCTGGTCACATCTTTGAGTCCTCCTTCACAAGACCTAGAGCACTCTTTCACACGTCCTACAACCCTCCTGCACACATCCTAGTGTCCTACTTCACACGTCCTTCAGCCCTCCTTCAAAAGTCCTACAGCCCTCCTAACCAATTCCCAGAATCCTCCTACACACGACCTAGAGCCCTACAACACATGTCCTAGAGCCCTCCTGCAAAAGTCCTACAGCCCTCCTGCACACGTCCTATATCCTCCTACACACAACAAAGAGCACTCCTACACAGACCCTAGAGTCCTCCTGCACATGTCATAAAGCCCACGTACACACATCTAGAGCCCTCTTTCACCCGTCCTACATCCCTCCTGCACAAGTTCTAGATCCTTAATTCACAAGTCCTGCAGCCCTCCTATGCATGTCCTAGACC
>JAJEJO010041397.1:0-11849 GCA_020662805.1 Glaucomys volans | reverse complement strand
GCTCACTGCGAGGCAGGATGACAGGAGGGCTGCCCGAGCAGGAGCGGTGTCCACTCTACACGAAGATTTCCACGTCAGGGTGCGTGCTTACACAACCCCTGGTGCTTCACAGTGACACTGCTATCCCTGATCACACAAATGACAGAGATCTTGGGAGCAAAGTGGATTCAGCTGCTGAGCTTGCAAGAGCGGCAGACACTGGACGGCCAAGGAACAGAGAAGAACAGGGGTCAGAGTGCCGGCAAGCTGCCCGGCCACCAAATCCCAGCCCGTCAGTCATGGGAGCAGGAGGAGCCTCTCAAGGAATCCTGGGCTCCGCAGGCCAGGGCGAGTTCAGCCAAGCTCTCAGCAGTGCTGGACACGCAGGCAGGACTGGATCTGGACCGGCACCAAAGGAAGCAATGCTGCTTGTCTTGAAAGTAATGCCTGGTGCGACACCAACTTCACGGGAAGAAGGGAGAGGCCATGGAAAGGGCTGCGGCAGGACTCAGAGCTGCTCCTCGTGGTGCCTGGAACCGAGCGCCCAGTGCAGCCCATCTCCCCGGCTGACCACGCACATGAGGGACCCAAACGCCCAGTCCTCGCTGCGGCAGGAGGTGGAGTGGGAGGGAGGCTGCCGGCACAGGCGGGCTGCTGCACAACACGGCTTCCACAGTAAGCCAAGGACATGGCCTCCCACCCAGCAGACGCAGAAGAGCGCGCGCTCTCCAGAAGCAAGGCCACAGGAAACCCGGCGGCTGCCGCAGAGCGCTGCACACCACCCAGATCACAAGGCTCAGGGACAAGGGAAGCCAAAGTCACAAAGGCTCCTCTGCCTCCAGAATTCACGTGACAAGCAGGACTTGGGAACCTGCTGCGCCCTCTTCAGTTCCCCTCAGTGCCTGACAAGGATTCCACTGAGTTACAAAGATGTTTGCAAGGTCTCATCTTCCTGGGAATTGGGGCCACTGTTTCCTGTTGTCTTGTTTAATTTGCCTATGCTTGGGAATAATATTATGTTGGATTTCTGGGAATTCTAGGGTCTTAGGGGTTTTAGAACACAAGAATCAAACAGCTAATCATACTGGATATAACCAAGAAAAGCCCTTGTTCTGGGGTGATAAAAGTATAATTTGGAAAGAATGCTATGCTCATTTCCAGCAACTTAAGCTAAATGGCACCGCGGATGGTGACTACTCCCAGATGACCTAGGGCAGAAGGACACGTTGTTCCCACCTTAACTCCAGACAAACAAGTCACAAACAAAGTTGTTAAGGCTAGAAAAATAGTCCCAACAATTCAGACATCATTTGGTCATGCTTACTTGGTTAATGGAAAACTATGGTATCCTCCTAGGAAACCAGCCTCTGGTCCCTTAGATTTAGACCCCCTTTATCTCCCACTGGCAGAATACACCTTGGTTGGCATCAAGTATATTATAATGAAAAATGTACCTGGAAAGCTCATCTTCCCTTTTTAGAATATTTAATATATGTGAGACCCTGGTGTTTGCTTAGTGTCTCTGAACAGCTTTCTTGGGCAGGACCGGCTAATGCTTACTGGGCAAGAGTAGAGGTGTAATCTAGCAAGAGCTGTTGTTCCTGTTAATCTAGTTATTAACCACATAGTGGAAGTTTATATGTTTTTCATAGAAATGACTTCTGTGCACGATGTTCCCAGTAACATAGAAAGAAGAACTAGTTACAGATCATATAGAAGAAGACTTAAAAACATTATGAAGAGCTGATAATATTTGATCTGCTAATACACTTTGTCTATTGTCTAGTTTGCGACAGTTTCCTTTTGTGTGGCCTCAAGATATTGTACCCAAGCCAGAAGTTAACATATAAAAATGGTGTGTGGAAAAAATAAACTTAGAACTTAGCATCAGATCACTGAGTCTGTGCTGTTTTGTTCTCCATCTCGCCGACGCCGTCCCACTCACCAGAGACCACCACGACCCTTGTGCTAGGGCTGGACCCCGGCAGGGAACCAACACGCCACACTTGCCTGGGAACGCTTGAGAGCCAAGGAAGAGCTCGGCACACAGAGGACGGACAGCAAAGGGCCACAGCCCAGGGCAGCTGCAGGACTTCTGGACCCAAACACAGCAACTGGGATTTGAAAACACATCAGACACTCAGGGAAGAACAGAGAACCAGGGAGAAAGAGGACCACATCTGAAGATAGGTTTATGGAAAATCAAATGAGTTAAAGCTGACCTGTTGGCCACACCACCAAGTTAACAACATGGGGTCTGATCCAGGAAGGAGAGGAAAGATAAGGAGCAGAAAATCAGCTGAGGGACAGCTCGTGGAGCAACAGTGTCAGCACAGTGAACAGCCCAGCTCAGGGAAAGGAACACCAATGGGGACACACAAGACAATGGGAGATCCCATGAGCCTCCCAGGTCACAGCAGCGCTCATGACGCTGACTCAGGACACACAGGACCCATGAGCCTCCCAGGTGACAGCAGCACTGTGTGACACTTGTTCGATGTCAGCCGTGACAAGCTGAGGCCATCGCTGTTGCACTCGAAACTTCTGCATTGTAATTCAACTGGAATCACTTAAAATGCAATAGAGAAGAAATCGAAATTCTTACATTACTCCACTAAAGCAAGAAGGGTGATCAAAAGAGAAGCAATGAGCTAGAGATAAGTAGACACCCAGAGCAGGTGGCAAAGCTAAACAAAGCTAATTGGGTAATTCTAACACTATAAATGAGTTAGCGCATTCTAATTAAGGGGCAGAAGTTTCTGTTAGAAGAATAAAGGCCTTCGTCAATTCTGGAGCTCAGTGTTCTCCCTGAGGAGTGTGTGGTAAAGGTCTCCTCCCTGTAGCCTCTCTCTTTACATTGCTGATGGTTTCCTTGGCTGAGAAGAAGCCTTTTAGTTTGAATCGATCCCATTTATTGATTCCTGCTTCCACTTTTTTGTGCTTTGGGAGTCTTGTTAAAGAAGTCTGATCCTAAGCCGACATGATGGAGATTTGGGCCTACCTTCTCTTCTATTTGGTGCGGGGTCTCTGGTCTAATTCTTAGGTCCTTGACCCACTTTGAGTTGAGTTTTGTGCGGGGTGAGAGACAGAGGTTTAATTTCATTTTGCTGCATATGGATTTCCAGTTTTCCCAGCACCGTGTGTTGAAGAGACTGTCTTTCTTCCACTGTATGTTTTTGGCTCCTTTGTCTAGTGTGAGGTAACTCTGTTGATGTGGGTTTTCTCTGTGGATCCTATTCTGCACCGTTGGTCTACATGTCTACCCTGGTGGCACTACCATGCTGTTCTTGTTACTGTTGCTCTACGGTGTAGTTTAAGGTGATGCCTCCTGCCTCACTCTTTCTGCTCAGGATTGCTTTGTCTATTCTGGGTCTTTTATTCTTCCAGATGAATTTCATGACTGCTTTCTCTATTTCTAATGAGGTAAGTCATGGGGATTTTAATTGTAATTGCATTGAATGTGTACAATGAATCAAAAAGTTTTTAAAAGATAGAACTTTTTAAAAGAAGTATAAAGACCTACAGTCAATAAGCGGTTCCCTTAAGAGGACTTGTTTGATCTTAGGTCCTTTTGATATTTTACACTTTAAAATTCCATGGGTCATTTTTCTCTGTGCGTTTTTCTGAAAGATGCCACGAATGCTGTGGAACATGTGCTCCTCCGACCCAGCTCTTCCGCAGTCAGCAGGGGACACTCATCAGGGGTGGATGGCTCCTGGGGATGGAGACCTCTGTCTTCCCGAAGCTCACCTGTCAGGACGTCCAGGAGGGCAGTACCCTTCTCCTCGTGTTCTCCCAGCAGGCTGAATGGCAGGAGCCCCTCCTGAGCCATGGATGGAGATCCCCTCAGACCCTCTGGGCACCAGGCATTGAAAGCTCTGCCCATTCTGAGCTTTTGTTTCCTAAGGAGCAGGAGTGACCAGGTGTGCAGGCTGGGCTACAACTCACCAGGTTCCTTCCAGAAGCCCAGTGGGTGGCCACGAGGTCATGTGGGCCGAAACCTGGCTCTGGTTAGGGGAGCGCAGGACGGTTCTTCTAGGTGTGATTTGCTTAAAATGACTTGTCGAACACATCTAGTTGGCAAGGTAATTTGTTCTCATTCCAGAAACTTACAGGAAAAGTCAAAATTGCCCTCAGGTTGTCGGTACGTGGACGTGATTCCCAGCGACACCGTGAAGACACACACGCATGTTTATGTGCACACACAATCGTGCCCCACTGTGCGTCCACCTCTGTGTGTCCTGGGCCGAGTGTCAGGAATCCTTATGATTTAATTCATTGTATTCAAAGCACAATTTAAAAGACTTTTATGGGGATATGTGATAATTTGATAATTCTTGGAGTTTTTCACTACCCATTTAACCCTATTTTTTAGCATTTAACCCTATTTTTAATATTATCTGCTAATACTAATATGATTTTAATCACGGCATTGATCAATGTAATTAAACAGTGTTACTAGCAGATGTCTAGAACACTGCGTGAGGGACTTCTGAGCCTCTCCAGCCTCTGTCCTCACCACCGTGACTCCTGCCTGTCCTACTGCGCGCCTGCACTGCCGCTTGTGGACGCGCCGCGCACAGTGGGGGGTGGTCTCCACGGTCCGCCCTGGCTGAGCCCCCCAGATGTGTCCCTGTTCCTCCACGTCTCCTCCCTTGGGCAACATGACTCTGAACTCCACCTGATCACTCCTGCTTTGCAAATACCGCCATGCTTTTTAAGTAATTTATTACGTGCCAGAGGATGAACAGATGGGCGGAGTGGACTCTTCTGGAGCAGGCTCCTTGCTGGGCAGGTTCAGAGTAGTCTGGGACACCAAGTCCACCCTGGCTGGCTGACACCCTGAGGAGTCTCCTGGTAGGCTTGTGCTGCAGGGGGTGTCCAGGCGCTGGGCACAGCCTGCCCCGTCCCTGTCATGTGGCGGCTTCCCACACTCTGCAGTGACTTCCTGGAACCAGAGCGTGGATTCTTCTCAATCTCTGGAAGTAGAGTTTGGCCACTGGCAAACCCCGGATCAGTTCACCAGGCAAGGAAGATTTTGTTTCTTAAAATAAATTAATTTCAAAAGAAGAGAAAGGAAGGGAAGACAGTGGAGGAGACGGAGAGGTGGGGACGGGGAAAAGGTAAAACTAAAGAAAGCCATGCTCTGGGAGATCTGCATGGGGAGCGTGTCCCCTGTGATGTCAGTGTATTTATGTCTCTTATCTTCAAAGGAAAGATTGGAAGCTGGCAGGGTGGCACTTCACAACACATTTTCGGGCTTTGCTACCGAGGTTCAAGGTAAAGCACACGAGCTACTCCGCCTGGTAAGGCGTCATCCACACGCTCAGGCTGGTCCTTGGCTACAGCAGGCGATGCTCAGGCGTTGTGATGACTTCCGGCCCCAGCCAGTGTTGGCAGGAGGGGGTGGCCCCCTGTTCTGTCTCTTCATCTGCAGAGTCTGCAGCATGGGGGTCCCTGAAGCCCCCACTGAAGTGCTCTGATTTTGGAGCACTTTTCTACAGTCGTGAGTCGTTCTCACCCGGGAATTGCAGACAGCGAGCTGCTCGAGGTGTGATTTGTCCCTGTTTGCTACACGCCTGAGTCCAACCCCGTGAGCCGAAGGAGGGCACAGGAGCCCTTCGCTCGGTGAACATGGGTGTTGCCAGTAGGGAGGACGGCCCAGGTGAACCCGTCCTCCTCTTGGACTAAGTGGCCCAGTTCTGCTCAGCTGGACGTCAACTACGCCGAGCCTGGACTGGAGGGCAGTGCGACTCCCCAGCCTGAGTCCTTGTAGCTTCTGGTCCCCACTCAGCAGCTCGAGGCACCTACAAGCTCCAGACTTTCCACCAGCTGACAGGCTGTGTGGTTTCACATGAAGATCTGGCCTGAGGGTGAGCGAGTGGCTGGATTGAGAAACATGTCTACAATGCATTTTTCAAACGAAACTTGACTAGGGTGGGAAAGGCTACGGAGCTCTCCGGGCGTTGGCGGGGTCAGTGAGCGTATCCTCAGGGCTGCCCCTAGCGTAGGTGACGTTCCTCACTGTCACCGTCTTCCCTTGGAGGTTCTGGGTTCTCTGCCATGATGAGCTGCTCTTTGCTCCTCTCCTTCAAAATGATCCCCCCTGATCCATTTGGAAAGCAGAAAATCGCCTGCTCTTTCTAAAGCTCTCGGAACTTGAAAGCCCGTTGGTGACAAAGCCACACCGCTCCTGTGTTCTCGGGTACTGTCAGCAAGGGCCGCAGCTTCAGCCGGCGACGACCGTCAGGAGGTTGGGCTTCGGAGCACAGTTCCTGTGGGGGACCCGCGGTGACCTCCTGCCCCAGCAGCGCTGTGCTCCTGGGCCCTGGGCCTCGGTGCTGGGCAGCCTGACACGTCCAATTCCGTCCCTCAGCTCTTGAGCTTTCCCAGGGAGGAAATGTGGCTTTGAGCTGCTTTGAGAAGATTGATGCTTCTGGGCTCTTGCTCTGCAAGTGCGTCTGAAAACACATGGACACTTCTGGCAAGAAGGAAAGTCGACTCTGATTCAGCTGGCCAGGCACGGAGTTTTCCACATAGAAACAACCCGTGGTGAAAGGCCGCCTTCTGGCCGGGACTCCACCAGGCAGAGCGGAATTTTCCGTGGGCTTGCAGCAGTGCCAATGCCACGGTACCTCAAACCCTGGCAACCAAGGCACTGACCCTGACTGCCAACGTGTTCCTTGGGAGGGGACATCCACTTCTCCCACAGACCACCACATGGGGGGATTGCTGGCTGTGCCCAGCAGGACGCAGGGAGCAGCTCCCTAGAGAGTGTGCAGTGCTGGGCCACGAGGGGCCTGCTCCCCAGGGTTGGGCAGAGAGCCAGGGCCCAGGAGGGGCCTGCTCCCCAGGGCTGTTGCAGAGGGCCAGGGCCCAGGAGGGTCTGCTCCCCAGGGCTGCTGAAGAGGGCCAGGGCCCAGGAGGTCCTGCTCCCCAGGGCTGTTGCAGAAGGCCAGAGCCCAGGAGGGTCTGCTCCCCAGGGCTGCTGCAGAGGGCCAGGGCCCAGGAGGGTCTGCTCCCCAGGGCTGCTGCAGAAGGCCAGGGCCCAGGAGGGGCCTGCTCCCCAGGGCTGCTGCAGAGGGCCAGGACCCAGGAGGGGCCTGCTCCCCAGGGCTGCTGCAGAAGGCCAGGGCCCAGGAGGGGCCTGCTCCCCAGGGCTGCTGCAGAGGGCCAGGGCCCAGGAGGGTCTGCTCCCCAGGGCTGCTGCAGAGGCCAGGGCCCAGGATGGCCTGCTCCCCAGGGCTGCTGCAGAAGGCCAGGGCCCAGGATGGCCTGCTCCCCAGGGCTGCTGCAGAAGGCCAGGGCCCAGGAGGGTCTGCTCCCCAGGGCTGCTGCAGAGGGCCAGGGCCCAGGAGGGGCCTGCTCCCCAGGGCTGCTGCAGAGGGCCAGGGGCTGTGGAGAGTGAGGATAAGAGGTGGGTCAGACCCCTCATGGCCCACCTGTGTCAGCTAGTGTCCCTGGAGGGGAACTTACGCATGGCTGTGGCAAAAGGCAGCAGGGAATAGCAGGAAGGCTGGCATCTGACAGCAAAGGACGCTCTTTCCAGTCCTCCTGTGGCATGAGGCAGGCCCTGGGGGACGTCTGTGGAGGAGGGAGCCCTGCTGGATGAGATGCTTGGCTTCGAGGTCAGAAGACCTTCGGGATGGACCAAGGCTGCTCATGCTCACAGGAACTTCAAGAAGGTGGGACCTATAAGCTGACGGGCGGTTTTGACACCAAATGTAAGTTCACTGTGGTTGAAATACAAGCTCGCCAGCCGGTGGCCAGACCCGAGTCAGACAAAAGCAGCCGAACCAAACTTCATTGGAGTCTGCGCTCCCGGGTGGAATTCCCAGCCCTCTGGCTGAAAGTCGGGGTGGAAAAGCTGGAGAAAATCACGCATGGCTCTGGCTGCCCAGGGTTTTAATAGGGCCGGAAGAGGCTGGAGGTCCTGCCCAGGGGTAGGTGGCCCAGGTGGAAGGGTCAGCAGGTCCTATTCATTTGCATCTGACTGCTTCAGCGCTTGCAGTAGTTGCCAGGGTCCTTGCCTCCTCCCCCACAGCCGCTTAAATCCCACCTGACGGAAACAAAACATAACAGACTCAGACAAGAAATGACCACCCGAAGTCCAGACCGGTGGAGATCTGCAGGGTGTCCTGGACACAGTCCCCTCTTGGAGCCTAATGGGCTCCTCCGTCTCCACCTCCTCCTGCGACCTGGGCATGACTCTGTCCTCCTGAGAAGTGCAGTGCAGCCCACAGACCTCCGAAAGCTGCTCACCTCCATGAAAGGCATGGAGGCCTGTGGAGCAGAGGCCCCAGAGAGACACGGCCATGCCTGGGTGAGGCAGCAGCAGGGTGACGGTGCCAGAGAGTGTGCAGGGCTCGCCAAGGTGTGCAGGTGGGATCTGTGCGACAGCAAAGCTGCTGAGGGGAGGTGCACACACTGCATCGCCCGACACGCAGCGCCGAGGAGGGACGGTGAGGCGCACAGACGGACCTGGGAGCCAGGGCAGCACGACAGGAGGTGTCTGGAAAGGGAAAAGCAAACAGAGAGCACATGAGACAAATAGAAAACAGAAATAGGGCACGTGGGCAGAAAGTGAGCAGGACGGAGAGGACTGGAGTTCACGTCAAGCCTGGCCAGTGGCCCCCACAGACCACCACCCCATGGCAGCCCAGCGGCTCCCAGGAGGAACGCTCACCAAGACAGGCCACACTCGCAGAGACAGTTCTCCAAACACTTAAACGGTTCCAATCATGCACGTTTGCGCTCCAGAAAAAAATTCACTCTGATGTTAATAGCAGAAAATTAGAAGCAGAAAGACTATGAAATGCCCAAAATATTTAGAAAGAAAAATAACCTGAGTCCAGGAACACATCCGTCTGTCCATTGGCAAACATCTCACCTTGACTGAACGCACCTCAGGGTGAGGCTTCCCGGGGGAGATGGGAGCAAGTCCAGCGCTCGGAGAGCCTGCGGGGTGGGGTCCAGACCGTGCGTGGAGCTCTGCCTACACACCTGGAACCAGGACAAAAGGGCACAGGAAGCAGAAGGCCACCAAGACCAGAGCGGCAGTCAGAGGCACGAAATCAGCAAAGCAACAGGGCAATTAATGAAGCAAAAGGCGGCTCATGGAGAGGTGCAGTGAGACTGATGAACATCAGGAAAAAGGACAAGACAGTTCACCAGTGTTGGGAATGACAGAGGCGAGAACACCACGGACTCTGTAGACGTGGAGTAAGCAGTAGGAGAACACTGGAACCTACCTAGGAGGACGCATGGGACGACCGCGGCGAAGCAGGAACTATCCCCCAAAGTATGACACTACCAAGGTTCCCAGGAAAGGATGATCCTTTGATGAAACGGAACTTGCTCCTGAAACCTTCCTTCAAAGAAAATGCCAGGCCCAGACTGGGGTATGTGACCAAGCAGGAGGAGAGGTCCTTCCAGGAGTCCCAGAGAAGCAGGCTGGTCCCCGCCACCCAGAGGCCAGCATTGCTCTGAAACCAAACCACTTTCAGGAATGGAGAGCTGCAGCCTTCAGTAAAATGCACGTGGGAGGACAACGCTCTTCCAACGAGAGTGAAGAGAAGACAGTCGCCCCCTGGGGTTGGCCAGGAGGAAGCCTGGTCTGACACTGCTCAGAGCGATTCACCTGGGTGATAGAATCTAGGACAGCAACCCACCTGATGATCTCCACGGACGCAGAGGGGCATTTGACAGTAGCTCACCCACACGCACACGCTCAGCCAGCGGGAGCGGAGCCTCCTCCACCTGATGAAGACGTCTATCTAAGTCCCGCGGATGGTCCCTGACGGCACACGCTGACCACTTTCCTGGGCTCCGGAGGGTCAGGGCTCAGGCCCTCGTCACCTTCAGGCAGAGCTGCAGGTAGAGCCTGGCCCTGCTCAGGGGGGAGACCAGGAACACACGGTGGCAGAGGAGAGCTCCAATGGCCTCGATCTAGCAGATCCGACAGGTCTCAGGAATGTGACCGGAGCAAACTCCCAGCGTGAAGAGGCTGACGGACCTGGGAAATCTGTAAAAATTGGTGAAAATCCACATTCTAGCAATGAGAGTCAGGGCCTAGAATGGACTCCTGATGGCTTCTGTGTTAGTGCCATGGCCTGCTCACCTGGAATTTAAACCCTGAGAGAAACGAGCCAAGGTCTCACAAGCAGAGAACCTCAGAGTTCCGGCTCAGGAGGCCCGGCGTTGTCAGGAGGTGGCCTCTCCCCAAATTATACTCAGGGTCAACACAGTTTCAACCAAGTTCCAGCAGACATTTGTTGCTGGAGAAACCGGAAGAGGATTTTAAAGTTCGCTTGGAAGTTCAAAGTGTCTAGCTTGGCAGAATGGCTTTCACGAGGGACGGCGAGAGGGGAGTGTTAGGGTTTGGATGTGTCCCCGGAAGCTCATGTTTGAGACAGTTCAAGAAGGTTCAGAGGCGGGATGATCGGGTTACAAGAGTCTTAACCCAATCCGTGCACCGGTCCCCTCGTGTGGTTAGCTGGGTGGTAACTGAAGGTGGGAGGGCGTGGCTGTGCCTCGGGACATGTGTTTTGTCCTGTTGAAGGGGCTCTCTGTTTCCTAGTGCCTCCCTCCACCCTACTCTGCGTGATGTCCTGCCTCACCTTGGGCCCCGAGGACTGGAGCTGGACTTCTGTGGACTGAGACCTCTGAGACTCTGAGCCCTCAAATGAACTCTGCCTCCTCTACAGTTGTTCTTCGAGGGTCTTTCGTTTTCAGCAGCGGAAAGCTGAGTGGGACGGGCAGTCGCGCTGCCGACTAGGCTCACTGAGAAGAGGCGGTGAGAGACGGGCGTCGGGT
Organism: Glaucomys volans; assembly: GCA_020662805.1. Classification (NCBI taxonomy): domain Eukaryota; kingdom Metazoa; phylum Chordata; class Mammalia; order Rodentia; family Sciuridae; genus Glaucomys; species Glaucomys volans. The sequence continues at coordinate 1,055 of JAJEJO010041397.1, read as the reverse complement.
GCTGGAGTGCAGCGGACCCCTGGACAGGACGCTCGGCCCAGCGGACTCGCTCCTCGGCCAGCACAGTCTCCACAAAGGGCGGAGGTAACACTGGGCAGAAAAACTGCTTCTCAACAAATGGCACTGAACAGCTGAATATCTCATGTCAAGACGATCATCACCCCTTACTCCTAACAACTGAGCTAAAATAGATCACAGACGCAGGGTGAGACGCAGCGCTGCTGGAGAGCAGAGGGAAAGCCTTGTGAAGCGGAGCTGGGCCCGGAGGTGCCGAGCAGCACTGCAGACACCGCCCCACACTCAGAAGGAAGAGCAGCTGCGGCCGGAAACGCCACCCTCGCAGAGCTGAGGGAGGAACCTCGGGTTGACAGCAACATCGGTGAATCTCGTGTCTGAAAAAGCCTTATGCTTCTAATATAAAAGGGCTCTCAAAGGTCAATAATGATAAAATAAACAAAACCCCAAATCGTCAAAATGAGAACAGAGGATTTGACCGGACACATCGCCATGACGACACTGGATGGGAATGTGCTTGCTTTAAAACTGCTCAGATCCTTAGCTGCTGGGAAATGCAGGCTGCAGCCACAGCCAGTCCTCTGCACATCTGCTGGACAGCTGGCCTCGGGAGAGGGCCACACCCAGCGGGGGGAAGTGCAGGGGAGGTCATGGTGCATCAGACCTGACCCCAGCAGGGTCGCGCTTTCGGCAAGCAGGGCTCTGCCCGAGCACAGAACCCCACAGCTCCTGCCCTACGCCCCAGGGTAGGAGCCCACAGGCATGAAGATGAGGAGGGGTCCCTCCTCGACCGCGTCCCTGGCACCTGAGGGCAGGCGCAGTGTCTTTAGGAAGAGGATTGCTTTCTTTAAGTAATAAAAATATCATGGCTGACCTTGCGCAGCTTCCTGCTGTGCCCGGTGCAGACCCCGCCACAGCCTGGGCTGGGGGGCTGCCCAGCGGAGGCATTTCAGAAGCCCAAGCAGCGGCTCCAGGGAGCCAGGGGACAAAGGCAGGAGGAGCGCTGGGCCTGCATCAGCAGTTCCTCGAGGCCAGCTCGG
>JAJEJO010041394.1:0-11599 GCA_020662805.1 Glaucomys volans | reverse complement strand
ATACACCCTGACAAATCAGCTGAAAGAGAAATCAGGAAAACTATTTAATTCACAATAGCCTCAAAAAATAAAAGACACTTGGGAATCAATCCAACAAAAGAAGTGAAGGACCTCTACAATGAAAACTACAGAAGACTAAAGAAAGAAATTGAAGAATACCTTAGAAGATGGAAAGACCTCCCATGTTCTTGGATAAGCAGAATAAAAGCATATTTCTAATCATCTGTGTGACTATCTTAAATTGAACATCCCCATTTATTGTGATGCTTTTTCGCATCATTTTTACCAAATTAAGGGTCAAAGGGACAATAGCACTTTACAAACCAAGACATCATGGTTGTTTAGATGGATAAAAGTTTTCAGAGCAATTTGGTTATTATTTTGATTATGGCCTACACACACAGGCCAAATTCCAAATAACTTGTGTTAACATGGTCACTGCTATCTTACCAATGAAAAATGATGTATTTTTCATATTCATTGTTAGTGTGCATCAACATGCAATTCAGTAGATATAAAAGTAGCAATAAATGCACATTATATATTTTTCTGAGATGAATCTTTGATGTTTCATGAAATAATAAAATTGTGCCTGAAGACATAATAAAGTACTTTTGAATTAAAAAAAAACAAACCTTTCCCCTAGTAAATACTAGTCATAACACAGACAATAATATATCAAGCTCCAAATCACTTTGTCCATTATTCAAGTGTCCATTCTTACCTTTATTCTAATATTGTATATGAACTCTTTAGTTTCATCAAAGTGTCATCCATTACACTGATGTTTTAATTAGAAATTTACTTATTTATATTTATTTGCATTTTTAAATTTGATAATTTTGCAACATCTGTGAGTCTGAAAGTTAGCACCTAGTTTTATTTTTGTATGTGTTTGAAGGTCATAAATTTTAAAAAATGGTCAGGATGAGAGTGGCCCTTACAGGAACATCTGTTGCAAGAAATAGATATATCTATTATCCAGAACCTGCCCTGGGAGAAACTGGTTATACCAGGGCCTGAGATATATCCTCTCACACAAACTATACCTTATAAAAGAACATATTCATTCATTTATTTATCCATTCTTTGAATATTTTTGGAGCATCTTTTATGAGTAAAGGGCTTATATATTTTGGGAGATGGGCTATTGATACTGGTAGGATTGGGTTCCAGATATTGGGACACCAACTATAGCTTAAGAAACAGGGATTCTATAATGATGTGATCAGGCAGATATGTACACAAAAAATGGAGGAAGAGGAGGTGGAACCTGACTCAGGCTGAAGAAAAAGTGAATGAATTGGAGTTACCAGGCAAAGGGCAGGGAGAGAAGGGAGGGAGTCTAAGCAGAGGGGTTCACACCCTGGTTTCAAGAGAGGTGTGGAAATATGTCAAGGAGAGAGCTCAGAACATGCTTTTTGTATGTAAGGATCAGGGTCAGTATATGACTCAGGAGACATGTGAAATTATTCATTAACAATAAAATATTCCTCATGTGATTTTTGCCAGATTCCATGACTGGCAAGGTAGGAACAAAGGTTGAGACTAAAAGTTTACCTTCTTGTTAGAGAGTCCAAATCTGTTTTTACTTTTTATGTTGGTACCATCTGTAGAGAAAAAACAAGCACGTAAGACCAAAATTTATGTGACCATATTAGTACATGACAGTGGTTCATGATAAATTTAAGTCCTCCATTTTTCATCAAAGAAGTATAGGCTTCAACATGATTCAATTTTCCTTTATTCCAACACAATAAGTTATAATAAGATAAAGCAGCTGCTCAGAGCTGTCAGGCATCTCCCATGAATACAGGAAGCATGTGACAGGACCCAGGCAAACCTGCCCCATATCAGCTAGCTGCATTTCCTGTTGGAGCAGATGCATGACAGAGTTTGGTAATTTTACTTGTACTTTTCTTGAGCACAAAGTACAGAATTAAGATTTGAATTTGAGACGGAACATAGGACATTTCTCTCAGGGGAAGAGCTACACTATGTGGACCACCAGCCTGCTGGGAGCAGCCATTGCCTCCATCTGTCTTGGTAAGGATGTGCACAAGCACAGGGTTCAGGCTCTCCTCAGCCTTGAAGGTTATGCAGAGAGAAGATCATTATTTTTTGATGAGGTTAAAAGGGACAGATAAAAGAAAATGGAATCAGAGTGCTGGGTCCTTAGTCACTTCACCCTGTTTACTCTCATAGTTCCAGATAAAGGATTAGTCTATTTCTTCCTCTCTCCTGCAGGAACCAGCATGACACAGAAGGTAATTCAAGCTCAGACTGCACTTTCTGTGGTGGAGAAGGAGGCTGTGACCTTGGGCTGTGTGTATGAAACCAGTGATCCTACTTACTTCTTATTCTGGTACAAACAACTACCAAGTGGGAAACTGACTTCCCTTATTCGTCAGGACTCTTACAATGAGCAAAATGCAACAGAGGGTCGGTATTCCCTGAACTTCCAGAAGGCATCTAGTTCCGTCCAGCTCACCATCACAGCCTCACAGCTCATGGATGCAGCAGTGTATTTCTGTGCTCTGAGAGAGGCCACAGTGAGAGGGGCGCCAGTGGGAGTCCCACAAAAGCCTCAAGAAGAGCTGGGGCCCCAGACAGGGAGGAGTAGGGGTTGTGTCAGCACAGGTGGGGTTTGGAAGGAAACCTGAGTGCACTTTCAAGTAGAATGTCCAGATGTTCACTTGTTAGAAGGATGTGTAGTTCCTGTCCTATGCAATAGATTGATAGAACATGTACCACATACATTTATAGCACATGCAAAAATTATTTTTGAAATACACTTTAACAAATCTTATTAATCTTGTATTGATTTTTTTGAATTGAGAGTTTCAAATTACCTTTATACCAAATGGATGGTTTTACTGATGAGTTGTTAGATTTTTGGAATCATAAATGCATTTATGCAGTCATTAGTATATAGAATGCTTTAATCCACTTGTAAAACAAATGGCTTTCATTGATTTTTAAAATTTTTTTGAGAAATTTTCTCAATATTTTTTCTCAAAACTAATCAATCAGGTAGAATAAATTTTTTAATTTAGCCCTTTTCCCATAATCATACCTTTTGTATAAGCAGAATAGATTTGAGATGTTTCCAAAGTTACCATTGTCTGGCTTCTCTCTTTACTGACATGATTATGATTTCTTTTGAAGATTATGATTTTAAAAGATTTTAAAAGTTTTAAGTATGATTTTTTTTTCTAAATCTGTTGCTGCACTTAGAGGGAGATGATTATTTAGGAATTCATCCTGACCTTGGATTCTCTTGTCTTCATCCTTTTTCTACAAGTTATTGCCAGTTTGAAGATGAGAAGAGATCAAAGCAAGAATGACAGTTGTCATAGCAGCCAGCACCAGAGAGTCTTTGCCAGTGTCAACTTCCAGACTAAAAATAAAAAAGTTCTCAGATATATAACTAGGGCTCAAGACCAAGGATTTTTATTTCTTTTGCTCCATACATGTTTTCAAAAACCTCTGAATTTGTCATCATTTAAAACTCAGCATATTTAATATGAGATTTCTTGCTCACCTAAAAAAATGGGAGATCTATGAATGCTAGGCCTTGTGGGGTAGAGGTCAAATGTTCTGTTTGAACATGTGAAGTCTTTAAATAATATTCATTTAATTTTTCAAAATATGCAAATTTGCCACTCATTTCATAAAGTAAATTTATCTAAATTTAAAATGCTAAATTATTAGTTACAAAGTTATTTATATTTATGAACAAATCCATAGGACAGACAAATCTGGATTAACATTTTATTACAATATATATCTGTTTTTCCTCATGATTTCATGTATCACACTGAATATTCCAGTCTGAAAATTTAAGTGTAAGTTACTCATTATTATTTCAAATTAGATGTAACTAATTTGAAAGTTTCTATGGTTGATGTTAGAAAATCATTAGCTAACAAGATATGATTCCTGCCTGTATGGATGTCCTATTCAGTGGATTATCATGGTATCTGGTACAGAATATCCAGGAGAAAAAACACTGAACTGAAGTTTTAGAGAACATTACATAAACAACCTGTATGAGTGACCTTAAGGAAATTAACTTCTTTGAACCTCTGTTTCCTTAGCTGCAGAGTACAGAGGATTAAAAATAGGCACTGCTATTCTAGTCTGTGACTCCAGACCTCATTTAGCTTAGGTCATTATGCTACTGCCTTTATCATTAATAAAATATTTATTCAATGAAAAAAAATAAAGTAGGCACTGCTGTTGAATAGTTCATTCCAAAAATTTGCTGACCTCACAGAACACTTATTTCACAGTCTTTTTGAGTTCCTAACACTTATTAGCTACCTATCTATATTTGGAAGAAAACAACTGGGTGCCATAGGAACTTCCACGGTGCTCACACACTGCACAATAGTGTAACACCAATAGTAAGAAGCCAGAGGGATTGGGGAGAGAGAAGAGTGACCTGGGAAGTCACCTGCTATCAACATACAGGTGTTGCTGTTTGATGTAGGTAGGATGGAGAGGGAGAGGGAGGAGAGAAGAAAGAGGGAAGGAAGTAAAAAGAGGAGGGGAAGGAAAGAGGGAAGGAGGAAAGGAGAGAGAGATGGATGAGGAAGGATGAAATTGAGCATGTTATGGTCTCTTTCCCAAGTCATCAGACACAATTTCTTTCCACCATTTGGGACATTTGGGAAGTATAGAAGATGTCCTTTTGACAAACGTGACGTCACTGACATTTGCCAGCTAGCTGGACCTCCAGATGACACAGCTTCTCTTGAGAAGTCCTAAGGCAGATGGAGAGACAGGCATTTTGAATCATAGCAGTGCCAAATGTTCCTTGTAAAGTGAAGACAATTCCCTGTCCCTAGAGGAACTAAGAACACTGTAGGTGGTTGGGGCTCCTTCAGTATCAGAGCCCCATCTAGAGCTGGGTTGCAAAAGCAAATGTTCACAAGTGTTTACAGCAGATGGAACATGACCATGGCTGTCCAGGTGTTTGAAAAAAGGGAGGAAACCTGTTGCTGTGTCAGCTGGTACTGGACCTTAATGTCAAAGGATGAAAGAAAGTGACATGGCAAACTCAATATTCTCTTAAGTAGAGTAGGGGTGCCAATAGGTTATTCAAGATTGAAGGTTTTTCATCTTGTCCCTGAGTCCCACCTGAGACAGGCTGCAAGCTTATTGCAGGTGGACAAACCCAGTGAGTAAAGTGATTGATAATGACCATCTGTTGCCTCCTCTACCTGTGTTCCCTGAAATTAGTCACCCTCATCCCCACATCTCAGAAGCTATGATCTTGCACATCTTATCTCCACTATAGGATTGTGGCAGTATGCCTGGGCTAGAAGTCCATAGGAAAGTCAAAGGAATCTAACAACAATAACCAAAATGCCAGGAGAGCTAGTGCAGCCTCAATGAGCTGTCCGGGGTCCTGAACCACTTTGCTTATATGACTACTGGATGAGATCCACTCTCATAAGTTTTATTTTTTAAAAGAAAAGATGAAAGCAAATATTAGACAAATATTAAATGGGTATGAAGAAGTTCTGAACCTCACCTCTGGTCCCTCTCTATTTTTTACCTGTAGCATTTGCTTTTCACCTGGTCCTTGGGCAGTCTGCTCTCCACCTTCATCCTCTTGGTGTTTGCCTTCATCCTCACCTTGTTCCAGGGAGAGTCACAGATTCAACAGCTTAGGGCTCTCTTTATCCCAAATGGCATCTTTGAAAGCTCTTCCACCTGATTTCTTAAGTTTCCTTTTATAAGACAAAGGGGAAAATTACCCATCAGAGAGAGATATCTTTGGGAGTAAATAGTGCAATGCCAAATATGTACTTTTAAAATCTCTAATATCTCAAATCCTCATTATACTATAACCTTCAGCCTACCTCAGCATTTCCAAACAGAGAAGCAAAATTAGTTGGATGCAAAATACTAACTTAACCCAAAGGACTTTCAGGAGAAGAAAAATATTCTTTGTTTCTATTTACTACATTTGAAAAGATATTGCCATCTAGATAGAATTACCAATTCACCAAAAATACAAAAGACAGAGGGATATATTCAACCTATTATAAGCATATCATACACAAAATCCATAATGTGAAAAATTCTAAAGGATGAAAAATCCTGAATTTTTCAACAATAAGCCTCAGAGAACGAAATGGAATGAGGAGACCTAGAGATTAAAGGGTCTGAAAATGAATCACCCAATTAGCATGTGGCCCTTAGGTAGATGACAAATCAAATGAACTGTAAAATTATTGAAAAATTGAACATATATTGAACTTTGATTGTATTAAGTAATTACTATAAATTTGTAGGTATGGTAATGGCCTTGTGATTGTTTTAAAAAGTCAAAATTTAGAGATCTGGAGTACAGTTATCAAGAACAACAATTTTACATCTGTACCTTTAAAAATGGTGTAGGAAAAGTAGCTGGGTAATAAGTGAAACTGAGTTGGCCACAAATTAATAATCAATGAAACTGAGTGATATGTACATGGGGCTTCATTTCTCCATACAGTATACTTTTGAATATATTTGAAATTATCCTTTATATAACTAAAAAATAGAAATTGGCTAGATTCAAACCCTATCATCTTGATTGCAGAATGACCTTTGACATATTCTTTAACTTGTTGGTGCCTCAATTTCCTCATTTGTAAAATGGTTATATATAACCTATCTTGTGGAGTTGAGTTGGGAATCAGTCTATATAAATTATGTATATCTATATCAGTCATATACATGTTATATTTGTACATCAACATAAATTATTGTATATACACATGCTATATATATATATCTGTGTGTGTATACACAAGCATGAACACACTAAGTTTTAACAGAGGTACATAGCATGACTTTTTTGTTTTGTTTTTGCATTACTGGGGATTGAACCTAGGACCTCACACATACTAAGTAAGCATCTACCACTGAGCTTTTTAATATTTTTTATTTTGAGACAGTATTGTCGGATTGTTCAGGCTGGACTTGAGCTTGACATTCTCCTCCCTCAGCCTTCCAAGTAGTTAGGATTACAGGTGTGTGCCACACCCAGGTAACACGACATCTTGACAGAGTGGGAACTCAATTCATACTAGCCATTATGAATATAAAGGGTAGAGGTAGTGCTTGGGCCAGCAACACAATTTCAATCATGTACTCTTTTTATAACACTATGCTGCTCCTTGACATGATTTTCAAAGCAGAGAGTAAATAAGGCATGAGATCCTGGCACACCTGAAAAAATCACCCCAGCAGGGAAAATGACCCTTGGTAAGTTTTCCCATCCACAGCAGAAGATGTACTCAGCCTGTGCATGGTTCAGCACTAGCTGTCTTGGGAATGGGATGGGATTTATAATCTGCTTCAGGAAGTCACAAGAAGGTTCACCCAGCCCCAGAAACAGACACCTCTTCATTCTCCGCTTCAGATCAAGGGTTTGTGTAGGAATACCTAAGGCAATGTGGTTTGCATCACAGGAAGAAACATAATTATGGAACAGGCAGACCTGCTCCTCTCAGAAGCATAAACAGATCTGTGCTGTGAATTGTGCTCTCTGTGAACACCCAGAGCCTAGCACAAGGATATCAGGAAAGCTTGCTAACTGCTGATTGGTTACTGTATCCAGGGCCCCAGAATCCAGGGCCCGAACATCCAGGGCCCAGTCCCTGGCACTTCCTCATCCCTTATATGGTATGACCATGAGCTTGGCACAAGGAAGTCACAAGAGACTAACAGATGGTGATTGGCTACTGTATACTATATAAGCTGTGTAATTCTGTAATAAAATTTGAGTCTGTCTCTGAACCGGCTCCTGGTGTATGACATCTGCACCTCGAACCCACCCTCCTTTCTCCAAGCAGGACATTCCCGTTCAATAGGTTTGGCAACTACTTTGTTTGGTCACAAATTTGTGTCTCTGCCTAGAGTGCTCCCATTGAACAGAGGGTCCTCTCTCCATCTCTGCAGGCTATACTACTGTCTGAACCTCCTGGGACTGTACTTTCTGGAGGAGGAATACAACAGGTAAGGAAGGATGCTTGTTTTGCTGCTTGGTAGTCTGAGGGATGTGGTCTAAATTCAAATCATTGTCACTTTACAATTATAAGCACACTATAAAATTGTAGACACCATTCTTGTCTCAGGACTTAGGTCTCTTGACATAAGCACAACAGGTGGATTCCTTTCACCTCTAAACTTCCAAAGTACTCTTTCACACTTATTGGTACTTGCCACTTGACCCTTTGTATGATTGTTCTGAAAATTATATCTATAACCGCATGAACGTCATGGCTAAAGGGACAAATACTGAGTACCAAGAGTTGGCAACAACATGGGGAAACAGGAACTATCATATACTGCTAGAAGGGAGGGGAACTGGTCCAACTTTGAAAACCATATGGAAGTATCTACTAAAACTAAACATATTTATTCCTTATGATCTAATAATTCTACTTCTAGGCATATACTCAATCATAGGTAAAATGTAGTCATTCATTAAAACAAGAATGAAAACATTTATTGCATGTGTAATTATAATACCCATATCTAGAAAATAACCCAGGTATCTTTCTTTCAGTTTCAAGGATATGTAAGTTATGATAATGGAGTATAACAATTGGAAATGAATTGTTGCTATATACTCTGTGTGGAATGAATACCACAAATATTATTGGCTTAAAGATGTTAGACACAAAAGAAGTTAAAAAATAGGTAAAACATCTATTAAGTTTTATGTCAGGACACTGGGGCAGAGTGGTTTTATGTAGAGATAGTTGCTAGTCACTAGGAGTTAGGACAAAGGAGGCTTCTGGGGTGCAAGTAATGGTCAGTTTCTCTATCTGGGTGTCAGTTACAGGGGTGAGTTCACTTTGTGAAAATTCACCAAACTCTTCACTTTGGTTTTTTGCTTGTTTTTGAATGTAGGTTTTACTTGATTTAAAAATATCCCTTATCTTCCTTATTGATTAAATTCTGAGAAGATATTTCATATTCCATCCACCTTCATATCCTTCCTTCCTCTCAAGCTGAGCTCTCATTTAAGATATGCTGAATAAATGTTCACCCAATAAAGAATTTGGCTATTGCTATATGTATTTGCAAAGATGCCCTGCTCCCAGTCCCAAGAGTCCAAAATGTTACCAGATGGGCTTGAACTTTGCTCTGCTGCCTGCAGAGAACTTCCAAGTTCAGATTTGCAGAATCTCATACCTGGTATTCTGTAACAGCATTTGAATTGGCCTCTCTGTTTCCAGGATCTTCACTGTGAATCCACCCCATTTCCCTCTAAATGGTTTATTCTTTCACAAAGCACAGAATGAATCACATATGTCCCCTCCTTGACACACTTCAGTAGCCATCGTCTGTCCATGGAGCAATATAGGCCCCTGGTGAGGTTCTCCATAGTCTTTATAATTTTGTTATGGTTTAGATATGTTGGTGCTCCTCTCCCCCACAAAAGTTCATATGTAAGACAATACTAGAACATTCAGAGGTGAAATGGTTGTGTTATGAGATCCTTAACCCAATCAGTGAATGAATCCCCTGATAGGGATTAACTGGGTGGTAATTTAAATCAGGTAGGGTAGGGCTGGAGGAGATTGATCATGGGGGCATGCCTTTGGAGTAGATATTTTGGTCCTGGTGAGCCAAGCTTAGACTCTCTCTGCTTCCTGACTGTCATGTCCTTAGCTGCTTTCTTCTGCCATGCCCTTCTGTCCTGATACTCTGCCTCACTTCAGGTACAGAGCAACTAAGTTGGCCACTTATTGACTCAGATCTCTGGAACTGTGGGTCCCAAATATATTTTTCGCCTTTACATGATTCTTTTCATGTATTTGGTCATAGCAATGGAAAATCTGACTAAAACAAATTTTGTCATGACCTTTCTCCTTTAGCAAATTGATAAAACTTGTAAATGAGGCAGAGAAACACCCTCTGTCTTCCATCAACAGCTCTGCCTATGGCCCCTTGCCCTCTTCGTCACTGCTGTCTGAATGCTTGCCATCACTCATTCACCTGATCCTGGTCATGGTCCCGCCATTCTTGCCTCATGAAGAATCCCTGATCACTCCTTCTCATGGTCATCTCTCCCTTCTTACAGAAAATCTTGCCACTCAACAACTGCCTCTGATATACTATCCAATTTTCAAAAATATTTCAATCATGCCACCTAAATTTACAATGCACTTTCATAAGCATTATCTCTTTTACTACTAAGGATACCTTTGTGAACAAGGTAAGGTATAGAGAATTAAACACATTTTATAAATAAAACTATTGTTCAGAGAGGTGAAGTGACTTGATTCAGTGAACTCAGCCAAGAGTAGATCCTGTTCTAGTCCTCTAAGTTCCTACAGCAAATTCCCTGTGTTTGAGCTTATGTCTTATCACCCCCAAAATTGTATGGATCTGTTGAAACATGCTTACACTTTTCTATTTCTCACAGCACTAAAAACTAAAAAGGAAAAGGCTCCTGGGGCTGCTTTGTAGAGGTGATTAATTTCTTTTGACATTGTCCCCACTCAGCAGAAGGACAGACTTCAGCACACCACCTCTCCTCTATGGCACTTCTGTAGCAAAGGCTGGTTGTTGGAAGAAAGATATTACTGTCCTTCAAAGTATTTAACTTAGGGGAGAGGAAAGAGGAAAGTTAATGAGCCCTTCTAAGGCCAGGGCAGACTTAATTTTACCTCTAAATCCTGGGCTTTAAATTGGAAAATGGCTCAAGGGAGGCCAGCAGAGGGAGTGGCCATCAGCTCTAAGAATCACCATTTCATCACTATTAAATCACCTCTAAGTGGATCAAAGTCCAGAAACCACTCCTTGAATAATTCTATTTGGATGCAAAATGGAGAACTTTTAGATGTTGAAACTGTTTAGTAAAATTAAAAGTACTTTTAATATGAAATTTTAACTTTATCCCAAATGTTAGACAATATAAAAGATTTATGGAGGCATCCAGGAACTAATGTGGTGAAATTGAGAGAGTGGAGAAGGCAGCAGGGAGATGTCTGGATGCCCCTGAGGTGATGCTGCCTCCTCCCACACATGCTCCACCCTGCTCACTGGGGTCAGAGCCCTGAAGTCAGGCATCTGGATCATGGGCCTAAGACAAGGACGGGGAGGTGGAAGGATAAAAACAAATCTAAGGACTGGAACAAAAAATTCAAATAGGCTTACTTGCCTTGCAATTAGTCCATCAGCTGTCTATTTCCAGTCCCACCCCTCATTCCACACAATGGGGCCAGGGTAGTGGGAGCACTGTTGTGGCATAGGATTCATTTTACTTACCTCCTTTTCACTGTGCAGAAAGCAATTTATTTATGCTGATGTATTTTTTTCTTAACAGGACTTTATACATTATAGGTTACTCTGTCAGCTCTGGAATGAATGCTTGAGTTTAGGGCTTCCTGAGCATGCACAACAGTGTGAGGACAACTTATCAGGGAATCTTGACTGTGTAGTAATTGTATTCTAGATGATAATTTAAGTACCAGTTAAATAGTCGAAGTTCATTTGAATTGGTGTAAAAACCCATGTACACTAAGTATTTATCATCTGGATATGATTCTTGTGCTCACTGATTTTAGTCATGGCCACTGTT
>JAJEJO010041375.1:0-18562 GCA_020662805.1 Glaucomys volans | reverse complement strand
GCCCTGCTACCTTCCTTGCCCATCCTCCATTCTCCTAGGGTCTTAGAATACTGAGCCAGATTGCACAGGAGGTGCACAGGGGGAGTCCTCAGACACGCACCCCCACCTACTACCACCACCACAGGCCTGTCTATTCTCTGGACTCGCTCTGATTAGAACACTCCTTTGGAACCGTTGGGGAGCTCACGACTATAATCCCTGGGACTCCAGGGACTGAGGCAGGAGGATCCTAAGTTCCAGGCTAGCCTGGACAATTTAGCAAGACCCTGTCTCAAAATTAAAAAGGCCTGGGGATGAAGCTCAGTGGTAAAGCACCCCTGGATTCGATCCCCAGTACCAAAAAACAACCCTCGGGACTTAACTCCTGCCCTGTCTCACTCCAGAATGCTACATCTCTGGGTCCCCACATCCATCAGAGGGCAAGTGGGGTGAGGGGAGAAGGGAATTAGGTTGGGAAGCTGGAAACAGAGCTTTGTGGGGGAGTGCTGTTCCTAGGGCTTTTCCTCTTTGAATATTAAAGGAATGCCACCTACCTCACAGGGCCTATGACCTTGGACCCTTATCCCCCAAGTCCAACCTTGCTTTCCTCATCCTACAGAGTGAGATATGCTAACAGGGACAGCCTATGAAGAAGCCTGTCTATACAGTTCTAAACTCAGAGCCTTCTGCTGTCAGTGATTCAACTGGATGAAGGTGATGATAATATTAATAGTAATCATGGCTATTTAATGAATACCTACTATGTGCCAGACCCCTGGCTGGGTGCTTTCTAGACATTATCTCATCTAATTCATGCCTCAGTTCTGTGAGGTAGGTTCTGCTATGATCCCTGGGGGTTTTTTTTTTGGGGGGGGGGGTGTTTGGTTGTCAATGGACCTTTATTTTATTTATATGCGGTACTGAGAATCAAACCCAGTGTCTCACACATGCTAGGTAAGCACTCTACCACTGAGCCACAACCCCAGCCCTATGATCCCTCTTACAGATGAAGAAACATTGAGATAGTTCGGCATGGTGGCCCTCACCTGTAGTCCCAGCTACTACTCTGGAACCTGAGGCAGGGGGATCTCCAGTTAGAGGCCAGCCTGGGCAACTTAGCAAGACCTTGCCTCAAAGTTTGAGAGAGAGAGAGAGAGAGAGAAAAGGGGGGCTGGGAGCCAGGCACTGTAGCCCACTCCTGTAATCCCAACAGCTCTGGAGGCTGAGGCAGGAAGATCATGATTTGAAAGCCAGCCTCAGCAATTTAGTGAGGTCCTAAGCAACTTAGCAAGACTATGTCTCTAAATAAAAAATAAAAAGGGGGGCTGGATAAGAGACCCTATGTTGTTGACAAGTTAGTACTCATATAAGGAATGTAGAATGCACCCTCCAATAGAATTGCATCAACTCCCTTGCCTTGATGTACCCCAAACTTGCTTATGTATAAAAGTAAAATCCCTGCTGTGCTCAGAGCTTAGACTTTGGGAATTATTCCTCTGGGCCCTGGCACCACTAATGAAGTGTTGCTTCCAGAAAAAAGAAAGGTGGGGGGCTGGAGTTGTCTCAGTGGCTGAGAACTTGCCTAGCACATGCAAGGCACTGGGTTCAATCCTCAGCACCACATAAAAATAAGTAAATAAAAAATAAAGATATGGTGTCCATCTACAGCTTAAAAAAATATTTTAAAATAAAGTAAAATAGAAAGGGCCAGGGCTGAGGGTGTGGCTCAGTGGTAGAGCGCTTGCCTAGCATGAGTGAGGCACTGGGTTCGATTCTCAGCACCATATAAAAATAAGTAAATAAAAAATAAAGGTATTGTGTTCATCTACAAGTGAAAAAAAATTAAAAAAAAAAAAAATAGAAAGGGCCAGGTGCAGTAGCACACACCTGTAATCCCAGCAGCTCAGGAGGCTGAGGCAAGAGGATCCTGAGTTCAAAGCCAGCCTCAGCAAAGGTGAGATTCACTAAGCAACTCAGTGAGACACTGTCTCTAAATAAAATACAAAATAGGGCTGGGGATGTGGCTCAGTGGTCGAGTGTCCCTGAGTTCAATCCTCAGTAACCCCCCCAGCCCCCGCCAAAAAATAAAAAGGGCTGGGGATATGGCTCAGAGGTTAAGGGCCCCTGGATTCAATCCCTAGTACCAAAAAAAAAAAAAAAAAAAAAAAAAGGAAGGTGCTGTCCCAGGGACACCCACAGGAGGCAGAACCTACACCCACATCAGGACTCTGATCCCTGCTTCCCTCCCCACAGCTCTCCAGACCCCATCTAGGAGCATTCCCTCTGTTTACCTCTTTCAAAGACCAAACTGGGCTCCAATGGGCAGCCCATTATAGCCCTCACCCTCAACAGAAATCCTGCACGCAGCTTCCACCTAGGGCCACCTCTCATAACCTTTAATAAGAGGTAATAGCACCAAGCAGCGGGCATCAGCTTCATTTTTAATTATCTAATTTACATTTAATTTTCCCCACCAATGTGATGGAGTTTATTAATGTTATACCTAGGACTATCCATACATGGGCTGAAAACACGTTCACAAAACTAATGGGCATTTTTGGAGGTCCCTACTTCAGAGTAGGGAAACCCGTCAGTATTCTCAGGCCCCTAGATCCAGCAGCCAACACAGTTCTCAGCACTAGAATAATTAATAAATGTTCCAGAATTCTTTCAGAGCATGCCTCTTTCCTTTTTCCAGTCAGCCTTCAGCAAAAACTGATACTCTGCCAGACACTTTATGGGAATATCTCAGTTAATTCTTATACCTATCCTTCTACCTACACCTAGAGAAAGGTACTTTTCCCCGCTCAGTGCTGGGAGTTGAACCAGGGCCTCAAACATGCTAGGCAACTGCTGTACCACTGAGCCACCTTCCCAGCCTGACAAGTACTATTAAACACTGAGTACTATTAAACGCTGTTTTATAGGTGTGACTAGGGAGTGTGACTCAAAGCCCAATATCTGTCCTGCAGGATTGGATAGCCTCCTCAGAAAGTCCAACATACTGGTCCTGCCAGTCCCAACTCCAAACTTTTTTTTGTGTGTGTGGTGTTGGGGATTGAACCCAGGGCCTTGTGCTTGTGAGGCAGGCACTCTACCAACTGAGCTATATCCCCAGCCCCCCAACTCCAAACTTTGAGACATTGGGTCTTTGAACAAGGGCACCCTGTAGTTTTCAAGATGTCTATGGAAACAAACAAACAAAAAAAGATGTCTATGGGCTGCTGGGCATGATGGCCCATGCCTATAAGCCCAGTGACCTGGGAGGCTGAGACAGGAAGATTGCAAATTGGAGGCCAGCCTCAGCAATTTAGTGAGACCCTAAGCTACTTAGTGAGAACCTGTCTCAAAAAAAAAGGACTGGGGAGGGCTGGGCTGGGGCTCAGTGGTAGAGCACTTGCCTCACATATTCAAGGTACTGGGTTCAATCCTCAGTACCACATAAAAATAAATAAAGATATTGTGTCCATATACAACTGAAAAATTATTTGAAGGAATGAGGCGCTGGGGATGTAGCTCAGTGATATTTTACCCCTGGGTTCAATCCCTAGAACAACAAAAAAAAGATGTCCATGGGCTATTAGGAAGAAGTATAGGAACCTAATGAATCAGGTCCCACAGTAGTAGATCCCCAGACCTCCATGTTCCCAATGCTCAGGGATGTGACTTCCATGATAGATTTTCCCTGGTACTCCCAGGAGAGTCCCAGAAGTTGCATGAGCTCCATCTTTCCTCCTCTGTCCCCAAAATGAAGCTTTGTCTCATTTAAAGCAGGGATGATGAACAACTTTCCAAGAAGGTAGAGAAAATTTGAAATCCTGAGCCCAGGGCTGGTGGTAAGAAGACGTAGGTGCAGGGCAATGGACAGTGTGAATATTTACCTTGATGGCAGCTCCAGGGGCACAGGGTGAACCCTCAACTCAACCTCAGCCGGGACCAGGCAGATAGGCAGAATGGACACTTATCCCAGCCCAGTGGTTGAGCAATACAGATATTCATTCTGTGCCTTGGCCTTGGACAGCGAGCTTCAGACACCCTGATGAGATGGTACTGTGGACCTTTACCTGGCCTTGGCAAAGTCCCTGGCAGATAGGAAGAGTGGATGAGCCTCAGCCAGACCCTGGGTAGAGAGCATTGTGGACTCTCCACCACAATCTCAGTCATGCTTGCAGAACCCTGTACTCCACTGAGATGTCATCGACTAGGCCCCTGCCCCACTACAGGCACAAATCTACTTTTCAACAAATACTTGGAGGTTTTAGAAACACAACTGTCACTTCTGGGCAAGAGGGCCTCCATGGAACCCAGAGGCCTGGATTAAGCATCCCTTGAGCCCCCTTTACCTCTCCAGCCTCAGTATGCTCATCCAGAAAAAGGAGATTCTGACTCAGTGCATACCCAGCTCAGGAAGCTGTCAGACTGCTATGGTGGAGGTGGGGCAGGCAGGTTCTTGATGTTCCTCAGCTTCCCCTCTTCCATGTACCCCCTTTATTATACCAAAGGAAACCAAGGACTAGAGAAGTCAAAGGACTGACTACCCCAAGATCGCACAGCAAATTGGGATCAAAAGTGAAAGTGGAGCCCAGCTCTCTCAAAGTGACATAGAAGAGTGACTTTGGGAACCTCCATAGACCAAAGCACTGTGTGATAAGTGGTACATTCTGGTCCAGCATGTGTGGATGTGTGTATGTGTGTGAATGTGTGTGTGTCTGTTGCTGGGGGTGGGGGAGTTGGGCAGGGTGTCGGGAGAGCTGCTGCCACCGCCTCCCTGGTATTTTTAGCTTCCAGAATGAGCTGAGCTCAGGGCTCTGAGCTCCCATCAGCAGTGAGGGAAATAGGAAGGTCCCCACCACCCTCCCTCCCCCGACCAGCCTGTAGCTGGGTTGAGGGAGAGTGGGACTGGAAATGGGAAGGGACCCCAGGGACTGGGGACTGGCAGGCCCTGACCCCTTGCACCCCTTGCATCTAGGTCATCCTTCAAATGGCCCCTTCCTGAGGGGGAAGCCAAACTGGCAGGAACAGGCACGCTCCCATCTGCCCCGCTCCCATCAGCTTCCCTGCTAGGAGCTCCAGGCCAGCTCTCCTCTGCACCAGGTCAGAGCTGAGAGGTTCCCATGACAACGGATGACAGCAGCAGAGGCTGCTGGCCACTAGGTCAGGGGTGAGGGGGTGTGGGTGGAGAAGCAGGAAAAGAGAGGTTGCCCAGTATGAGGGTGGAGGGAGAGGGACTAGAATGAAGGACCCCCAAATTATAGCCCCCTCCTGAGGCGTGAACCCCCAGGAGATTCCTAGAACTATGCCTGATTGATGCTAGAAGGTACTCCAGGCACTGATTAGGAAAGCTGGGCACAGGAAGGGCTGGCTATGCTTTTGGTCATGAGAGCATGGAGTCAGATAGGAGTAGGACTTTGAGATGGGGCAACAAGGGTCTTGATCTTCCTCAGCTCCCCTCTTCTGTGTAGCTCCTTTATTACACAAAAAGGAAACCAAGGATCAGAGAAGTCAAAGGACTTCTAGAAAATGGAAATCCTATTCCCCTGACTCCCAGTCCAATACCCTTCTGCTTCTAGGTTAGGGTACTGGAGGCCCAGAGTTCCTCATCTCCATCTCTAGGAACTGAAAGGGTTCTGAAGTCCTCCAACCAACCTGGCTATGCTGTGACTTAGATTCCCCACCCCATAATGAGTGGTCAAGGCCCCCCAAAAGGTCATTTCCTGTTAAGTCTAGTCCCCAACATCCTAATGGAATATGTTTTGGTTCCCCTCCAAAGAGATATGGCTTGGGTTATGGTCTCTGGCTGACTCTCCATCTCAGCGTCAGAGGCCCAGAGTGGGGTTGGAAAGTTGCCCCACGCCCCAGGTTGAACAAAGGCTTCATATCCCTCTGAAGGCTGTCCAGGTTTGAGAACCATCATTGGTTCCCATTGTCCCCCAAATAAAATACACCCACTTATCCTAGACCTTGAAACTGAGCCCTGTGGTCCTCTGGGCTCCCTCCAGTGTGGTCTCACTGCCTCAGAAGTACCAGTCCCCAAGCCTTCTAGGAAAGTGGCATGGTCCTTCAAGGCTCCTCTTCCTCCTCCAGGAAGCCTCCTCGGCTGGCTCTTCCCACCCAGTCAATCTCTTGCTTACTTACTATGGGGCATGAGCCTGGAGAGTTCACAAGACCTTTCACACAGGACCTCTGTTCCAGCCTCACTGTATATCCGAGAAGTGACATCACTGACCCATGAGTGAACTGAGGGGAAGGGAGGGCAGAAGGTCATATAACTGGTAGTGATGCCTGACTCTAGACCCCCTTTTCTTCTGGCACCTCTTGGCCCCCTCTCCACTCTCCCTTGGAAGCTGCCAGCCTGTGGCACTGCAGCTCAGATCCTCAAGCTCAGACCTAACAGTTCTTTCTCCAGCTCCTCATGTGCAACAGGCCAACCCATGCCCTCCTCCCCCAGGGCATCTACTTATTCAACATGGTTGAGCACCTGACACTTGCCAGCCAGGCAGGTCCCTTCCCCCAGTCCTCCTAGCTGGGAAGTCAGCAAGTGAACAGATGAGTTCACCCAATGGGGTTCCAGCAGGGCTGTGAGGGGGCCCCTGGGCAGTGGGTACAAGGCCCTTAGGCCCAGATTTACCATCAAGACAAACTCCGCCTCCCTTAGGTCCTGTCTGAAGAGTTTTTCTTGCATGCTTACCCTCATCGCTTGCTGCAACCCTTCAAAGACTTTTAAGGGATAAGTGACTGAGAAAGGTTTGTGTTCAGGCCCTGAAGCTCATGGTCTTAACAGCCAGCACCCTCACTCTTTCTGCCCAGGACCTCCTCTCTATACCATCTCCCCAGGGCTCCCAGGATGGGCAAAGGGGGCTAACTGAACAGCCAAGCCATCGACTCCATCACACTCCTCTCTGAGACCCCTGCCCCCCATACAAACACTTTGGGTCCAGAAGGCTTCCTGCAGCAGTCTCCAGCCCTAGCACTGCTTTGAGGAACTGGTTGGCCAGTGAAGCCAGGGGAGACCCAGGGCCAGCAGGGCCAGCAAAATGTTGGCAGGCAGGCCAGGGTCAGACCCTCCCCCTCCCAGGGCTGTTGAGCCAGATTAGAACAGGGGGAGGGAATGACACCATAGGATTGCTGCTTGCTCCTTAGGGTCCCTCAGAGCCACCAGGAAAGGAAGAAAAAATGAGAAAGAAAATGGGTCTGTGCCCCCAAATTCCTCCCACGAGTTGGACTAGGGGCCATGGGAGCAGGGCAGGTTCCTGACACGGGACCCAGAGCCCCTCCTGGGGATGTGGGTGTTGAGCCCCGGGCGCCCTCGTGATGAGGCCGACTGCAGGGTGATTAATCTTGTGAGGCCTGCACGACAGCACCCCCCATCTCCAGCCTCCCATGGCCAACCCCGCCCGCCCACACTGCCCCAGGAGTTAATCTCCGCTCGGGGGACTTCTCAGCCGCTGTCACTGCTGCATTAATTTTGAGGCAGAGGGAGGCAGGAAGGAGAGAACTGGTTGGTGGGGATAGCTTCCTTGGGTAGGTTTTGTTATCAGCAACTGTGAAAAGGGGTCCCAAAGGGTGGGGCCTGGGTTCCTTTCAAGGTCCAGCCCTAGGTGAGAGGTGGGGGCATCTATATTATCCCCCTCAAACCATCAGAACCCTTGCTCCCCTGGCCTCCAGCCCTGGTAGTCCACCAGCTGAGCCCCAAATGCAGTTTGCAGTTTTGACAGCAGATGTCTCTGCTATTATGATTTATCAAAATGCTTAAGGTAAATAATACACACATATTTATAAAAGAGGAGGGAAGGTAGAAGGGGAGGAACTGAATGGGTTAAGGGGGCTTTGGGGGAGCACCCCTGCCTGTTCTCAGTCCCCCCTAGTCAGACCCAAAGGCTGACCCCAGCCTGGCCCTGGGATGACACTAAGCCTGCCCAGCTGCTAGCCTAGCTCCCAGGAGGGCAGAGTCAGCCGTCCAGTGGCTGGACTTGTCTTGCTGGGCCCCCTGCCAGGCCTGGGAGGTGGCCACCTGGGGGAAGCAGCTGAGCCACCCTCACACCTCAGCCATGTTTCCATGGCTTCGCTGCGTCCCTGTTCCTGAGGACTCGGTCACCTTACCAACGGCAGCAGCAGTGGACACTGCACTTGCCCTCGCCCTCGCAGTCACTCCCCCAGGGCCCCAGCAGCTGCCTGTGGATCCTACTGCTGCAGAGCCAAACCTCAGCCTCAAGGCTGCAGCTCCTGGGAGGGCTGGGTGAAGGGCTGGGAGCCAGTGTGCAGGCTCTGTGGAGGTGGAGGGGCAGGAGAGCTTGTGTAGATACAGGCTGTGCCCACTGTGGGCCCCCAGAATACCCAAACCCTGTCACTGTAGGCTACCCCATCATCCCCTTCTTCCACACAGTGCTCTTTGTTTCCAGACCTTTCTGGACTACAAAATATTTGCTTAAGGAATTTATTGGGGCCAGGCCTGGTGGCGCATGCCTGTAATCCCAGAGACTCGGGATTACAAGTTCGAGGTCAGACTCAGCAACTTAGTGAGAATCTGTCTCCAAATAAAATGAAGAGCTGGGGATGTACCTCAGAGGTAGTACCCCTGGGTTCAATTCAAAAAAGAATTTATTGGGCATTCTGATTTGAAAAGCAATATGTAAGAAAAGGGGAGATCCCCAAAGTCAGAAAATGCAGAAAAGTTTAAGGACAGGACCATAGGGGACATGTCAGGCGGGGTAGGAGAGTCCTTGCAGCCAACCCCCAAAGCATAACCAGGTGTTAAGGGCTAGCTTGACCTTGCATCTGTCTCTCTACCTCTGAGTCTCAACTTTCTCATCTATAAAATGGAACTAACTGATCAATGCCCTCCTCCTTATTGTGGATGTGTGAATTCAACAGACTGGCCCCATTCTTGGCCTATGGCCATAAGATCTATGCTCTGTGAGGCAGGGTATCATTAGTGCCTCTAATCAAGCACTACTGGAAGTTCTAGGGGGTGGGAAAGGAGGCTTGTTTTTTTTTTGTTGTTGTTGTTGTTGTTGTTTTTGGAACCAGGGATTGAACTCAGGGACACTTGGCCACTGAGCCACATCCCCAGCCCTATTTTGTATTTTATTTAGAGACAGGGTCTCACTGAGTTGCTTAGGGCCTCGCTAAGTTGCTGAGGCTGGCTTTGAACTCGCGATCCTCCTGACTCAGCCTCCCAAGTCGCTTGGATTACAGGCATGCGCCACCACGCCCAGCTTAGGAGGCTTGTTTTGAGGTGCTGGGAATTGAATATGGGAGCCCTGCTCATGCTCCCAAGGGTTCTACCATTGAGCCCCAGCCCCAGCCCCAGCCCAAGGAAGCTCTATTTACTGTTTCCCTTACCTGTTGTCAGCACCCCAATTAAAGATAGAAATGCACAGGAAGGAAAAAGAAAAAGGCCCAGAAAAAGGAGATAGCATGTTTGTTTAGCCTACAGATGCCTCCCACCCCTTCTGTGTGGGGGTGGTCAATGCTTCCTTTACTGAGCTGCAGGACCATGGGCCACAAAGCCAGGCAATGCCCCTAGATGGTCAGCCTTGTGGTGCAGAGGTGGGTACAGGGACACCTGACCCAGCAGGGGTCAAGAAGGCTCTTGAGGTGTTACCTGAAGTGGGAGGGAAGGCATGTCAGGGTGAGGTGGCAAAGGTAACGGACTTGCATCTCATTGAGCATTGGGGGCTGGGGTAACCGACACCTGAGCCCCCAGATGGAGTCCCATTAGCCCAGTGGCTTTGCACCCAGGCTAAAGCCCTGGAGGACCTGGCTCACCTCCCCTGGGCCCGCCTCATCTTCACGCCCTGCTGCCTGGAATCTGAGGCAGCCCTTGTTCTCTGGCAGGAGTGGAATTTAATGCTGCTCAGAGATGGCAGGTCGACAGGCGGAGAGAGATGAAAGTGTCCGCTCTGGCAGCCTGGCCAGCCTCAGGGGACCCTGTTATACCCCCACCATCCTCCCCAGGAAGAAGAACCCTCAAGGCAGGTGTGGGCCTCCAGGGACAGGACTCTCAGCAAGGCCGTGTGACCTTGGGGGACATCAAGTTCTCTCTGTGCCCCACTGATTCCCTGTCTGCAGGGTGTTTGGGTCAAGGTCTATATTATCACCATGCTGGTGGCTGCCTGTTCCTCCCCCAACCTTGGCTGTAACCAGCAGTGGCCTGTCAGCCCAGGGCTGTGGGCGGGCAATGAGAGGCTGGGGAGGATTGTGCAGTGACCTCCATCTATCTATCTCTGGCACCTAGGCGGGTGGAAAGCCGGTGCTACAATCAAGTCAGAGGCAAGTAGACTTGACTACAACCAAGCTGGGGCCATCACCATCTTTTCTGTGGCAATATGAGCTTGGCTGAGTCTAGGAATGGAGACTGGGCCCTCAAACCAGGATCTCCCCAGCCCACCAGTCTCATGTCCCTGCTGGGAATGATGTGGGTCTTGGCACTAACTGAGGTGATCTTGTTGTTCTGCAAAACACCCTGGCAAGTGCTCTCTTCTATACCCCTAGGCTATGTTGTCCTTTCCAGAGAACACAGAGGCAAGGGCATTTGGCCAAGATCATCCAGCAAGGACACACACACAACACATGTGCACAAAACGTGGTGTTGATATATGATGACCAAGAAATAAGGAGGAATCCATGTCCAGACTCCCAGGTCCCCTCCACATTCTTTTGGAGGGAGTGGAGCCTCTCCTAGACAGCCAGGAGCCTGGGTTCTAATTAGGTTCCTGACACCATCTTGCTTTTGGGATAGTCACTTAATTTCTCAGGCATCAGTTTCTCATCTATAAAATGGGCGATAATCCCTGTACTGATGACTTCTTGGACTCAATGAAGTAAATTTACTTAACAATCTGAAATTGTCATAAACTAAAGTCTGGCCTCCAACTAGCCTTAGGCCCAGAGGAAGTACCCTGACAGAGACCAGTTCGGGGCCCACAATCACTCAGTGCAGCCACAGAAGCTGTCCTGCTTCCTTCTTCCTGCAGAGGTCAACCATAGCAAGCTCAAAGAGGTCCGAAGGCCCTTTCTGGAGTCATAAGTCAAGCCTAGAAGCCTCTGATAAGAGTGACTAGAGACTAGGTCAGGCCAGGCCTGGCTGCTGTGGTGGGGTAATAGGGAGGGGGTGCCTGCCAGGCACTGGACAGGCCAGGATTGCAGGAGGCCTTTGGCGGTCACAGAGAACAAAGAGGCTGGGGTTGCCAGGATTCTGTGTAGCTGAAGCAGGCGGTGATGGGTCTGGGAGAGGGGCCGCAGCAGCAGCAGCCGTGGGAACTGTGCCTGCTGCCCCCACGCCACTCCCCCATGCAGACTGCACCTCAGGACCAAGCAAGGGGGCAGGCTTCGGATAAGAAAGGCCGCCAGAGCCCCTGCTCTCTCCCTAGAGTCGCAGGCTGTCAGGACAGAGACCCAGGAAAGACAAGGAAGCCAAGACATGGCAACAGCGTCCCCATCACTGAGGATCACAGGTGCACACTGACACCCAGCCACGCATACACTCAGCATTATTTAGGTAGCATCACAAGGTCACACCAAGGTCACACAGCACACAGAGAATCCCTGTCAGTCTCAGGGCCACATCCATGAATGGTCACACCAGCACAGTGTTACACGTTCATATAATCACGCAGTTTTGTCACAGGGTCACACAATGCCATAAAGCAATAATACTGTAACCAATGTCACACATTTAGTTGTACACTCCAGTAACACACTGGGTCTGTTACGGGACTGCACAATGTTAAAGGATCACACAAGCAAGGTCACAGAACATCCCAGTGTGGTCACCGATGTCATATACTAAACCCAAGGCCACAGGACGTCTTGTGTCAGTCTTCCACATTCACACACCCACTTTCATGTCACACTTGATGCTGCATACAGCCACATTGCTGCCCAGGTCTCAGGGGCTTTTCAGGGAAAGCATGTCTCCCCCACTTTTACACACACGCAGGGTCCTCGAAGGAGCAGCATGAAAGCTGGACTTGTGTCCAGAACAGTCTGAACAACCAGCAGCCCAAATTCCCATCTCGTCATCCCTAGGTCACTAGGCGGTCAGGCTCCCAGCTGCAGCAAAGGGGAGCTGAGGGCACCCTAGAGGGGAGGGGAAGAGGCACACTACCCTGGGGAGGGGAATCTGCCTCTAGGTGCCTTGTCAGGCAGGAGGGCAGTGGGTGAGGTATGGTAGGCCTGCAGGAGAGGGAGAGTTGCCAGATACAGAGCATGTGGCGCCAGGAGAGACTGGATGCCACACAGAGGTCACAGGTGTCCAAAGATGAAGACACTCAGTGAGAGGTAGGAGTCAGAGACCAGCTGGGCGCAGTGGCGCACGCATGTAATCCCAGCAGCTCGGGAGGCTGAGGCAGGAGGATGGCGAGTTCAAAGCCAGCCTCAGCAAAAGTGAGGTGCTAAGCAACTCAGTGAGACCCTGACTCTAAATACAAAATTGGGCTGAGGATGTGGGCTCAGTGGCCGAGTGCCCGAGTTCAATTCAATCCCCGGTAGCCCCCTGCCCAAAAAGTCAGAGCTGTGGACAGTCAGCGAGAGACAGGGGCTAAGGCAGAGGGGCTAACACGGCAGGCTGGGGCTGGGGCTGGGGAGGGAAGGCCTGCAGCTGGCCTTGCCATTAAGGTGGGCAGTCAGGATGGCTAGGGCTGCAGGGAGGATGCAGTCTGGAGACATTTTGGAGAGATTTAGGTGAATAAGTTTTAAAATAATAAGAGCAGCTGCCATTGCCTGAGTGCTGACTGTGATTCGTGTGATCTCAGTTCCCCCTCAGGCCACTTTCTGTGGGAGAGACCATTATTGTCCCCTTTCCCAGATGAGGTAAATGAGTCCTCATCACATGTTCAGCCTCACAGCTATGTCCTCCCCTGCCTCCTCCAGACACAGGAACTGGGCTTCCCTTTCCACAAAGTAGAGCACAGGAAGCAAGAGGTGGAAGAGGTGAGGGGCTTTGAACTTTGGGTGTCTGCTGGGAGGTGGGTCCCTGCGACTCGGCTGGCCCTGGACTGGCACACTAAAAGGCAATGCCGGCTGAGTCACAGCACCCCCCATTGGGACTGGCACCAGAGCCATCCACCCCACACCTGCAGGTGTGCCAATGAGGGCCAGCCGAGGCCATCTGCAGCCAGTGTGCTGCCAGCTCTGGTGGGGGCAGGCGGGGCCTCCAGCCCAGCCCGGTGCCCCCTGCTGGCCAGGCTCCCCCCTCCACAGCCTTGGGGGTCCTCCCCACACCCTCGAGATTCTAGAGGTGCTGCGGTCTGCCTCGTGCTGGGGGTGAGGGTGCCCCCCAGCTGCCAACACCTCCCCCTACTCCCTGCTGGACACCCCCCTTAGGCAGAGCCGCCTGGAGAGATCACAGGCAGCCACATGAAAGGGAATTTTCCCAGGCAGAGATGCAGTTGAAAGCTGCCTCCCCGCCCCCGCCTGCCCCCGCTGTGCCAGGCCAGGCTGCTGAGCCCCTGGTGCTCTGAGGGAGCCTGCGACACCGGGAAAGGGTTGGGGGTCAGTACCCACCCCAGGCTTTCTCCTTCCTGGAACAATGGCAGAGACAGCCCATTTCTCCCACCTCACCACCCACTCAGCTTTAGAAGTTGCCCCTTTCTTTGTTCTGAAATCCCTTACCCACCTGAAGAAGGGCTCCAACATTGTCAGGAAGTCCTTTCTCAAGTCTAGCCTCCATCTCTACCAGCCTCGAAGCAGCTGAGTGGGAATAATGCTCCCCCAGTGAATGGATAGGAAATATCTTTCAGGCTGGCCTCTGTGATAGGTAGAAGGGTATGCAACTGCCACTCCTTCCTGTTCAGGCTAGGGCATGTGGCTTCCTAGAACATGTGGCTGTGTGGTGACTTCTCCAGAAGTCAAGTCTAGCAACCCTTAGGCCTGAAAATTGGAGGGAGGGGGGTCTGTGTGTGCTTGGATACAACCAGGTCACCATGAACTGGGGTTGGGATTGCTCCCTGGGGAACAGAACAGTTCTTGCCATGCAAAAAAAAAAAAAAAAAAAAGGAATGAGATCCCAACAGGCAGCCCAGACCCCTCCCCAAGACTGCAGGTTGCTCTGCACTGATCAGGCCTGATGAACCTAGGGGAACAGAGAACACGGCTCTGGGTGAATGAAGATCCTGGAGGTCCAGGTTTTGAAGTACAGGGTGTGAGCAGGCAGGTGGGTCACTTCAGTATGACCCCTTCCAGGCGGAGGCCATTTTCATCCTCTCTCCAAGCTGCTCCTGCTCTAGTCCTTGCTGGATCCAGGCCTCTCTTCCCAAGAGACCCACTCTAAATGTCCCTGGGCCATCCTTCTCCCCGCTCAAGATGGTCCCAGAAAACCCCAAGTCAGCCCCCCAAAACCAAAGAGCAAGAAGCCAAGGGTGCTTCAGTGACACAAACATGCATTCGTTTTATTCACAAAACAGCCTGGTTTCCTAAAACAATACAAACAGCATGTTCATCAGCAGGAAGCTGGCCATGGGCAGGGGGCCCCAGGCCGCAGGGGGCCCCCTGGGCACCCACCCCCACCGGCAGGGGACCACGCAAAGAAGCCCTTTCTTCTGCTGCTATTAGCAAAGCTGAAAAAAGGACTTATTTTCTCTAAGGGAAAGTAGCCAGGATTGGAAATATCAAGACACGGGCCCCCCAGATCTCAGTGGATAAACGAACAGAACTTTCATCTTTCCAAAATCATCACTGTTGGGGTGGGGGATCCCGGTCAGGGACAGTGGGTGCAGCACAGCTGGCCTGGGCCGGGGGGTAGGGGCGCCCCTCCCCGCAGCGAGCTCCAACAGCTCTGCACACGTGGATGGATACAGAAGGGGCTTCTACACGGCGCCATCAACAATCTCTTTATAAACGTTGAGTGGATTCTCCAGGCAAACTATGCACTATTTCATGGTCGGAAAGAATCAAAGGAAGTTTAAATGAGGGTGGAGTTAAACTGTGCTAAATTACAGTAGTGCTTATTAGTAACTAGATTTCAAAAGGTTACAGAAAATTTACATTCTCTACACAAAAACGGCATCTCCTGCACAGACAACATCGACATCGACACAGGAAGGAGACTGATTGTCCATTCTTTGCCCAGGAAGTCTCGGTACTTTATAGATTCGTCTTTACCTCTTTGTTGTTGCTGTTGTTCTTCCGAAAAAGCAGTTAAATTTTTTTCTTTTCTTTTTCTTTTTATACTAGGGACGTGGAGATGTTAAAACGACAACAAAAAATATATATATAAAAACAGGAATGAAATCTGTGAGAGAATATTTTTGGTTCTAAAGACGGGTGCATCCGTTTGTCTTCGCCCGAATCCCTTGCCGGAGACCACACGAGCAGTGACATTGCACGGAGAGGGCAGCTTTGGGTTCCCGCCGCCGTCACTGAAACCACCGGAAGGCGGCTCCCGTCGGAAGCATCACCTTCTGGCGGGGGCGGGAGACAAAAACAAGGAGAGAGTTCAGTCAGGGTCCAGGTGGGCCAGGTGCAAGATGCTCCCCCGTGGATGGCCTCATGGCGGAGGGATGGGCATGGAGTAAAGGCTGCCACCCCGCAGAGTTCCTGCTATCCTGGCCAGGCCAGTCCAGAGGAGGAGCTGTGACCGCTGGAGGGCCCAGAGCACCCTGAGGCCTCCTGAGCCACTGTGCTCAGGAACCCTCTTTCGATAGGAAAACCCCTTCCCCTGGCCCAAAGGCACCAAGCACCAGGTTGCCGTGCTGCAGCTGGGGGCTGTGTCCATGTTTCTGTCAAATCAGCGTGTGCACTGGGTATGTACAGGGGTGTCTACTGCGCTATACTAGACTGTGCAGTGCACATGGAGCGGTGTAGGGGAGGAGGGTATCTGGTGGTCAACGAGCAGTTGTATCTATTATAATGAGATGTGAGTACCAGGCAGGTGTGCAAGCGTCTCTATACTAGATGAAAGCGGGTGCCTTTGTGTGCACATAGGCAAACACACCCATGAGGTCTGGGATTGGAAGGGGTGGCCAGAGGCCACGGCCAGGATACCATTGTTGTTTTCCAACCATTCTGGAGATTTGCATCAAGCCCATTGGTAGAAGGATGGGGCCAGGGGCAGGGACAGCAAGCTGAAAAGATGCTTTGTACCCAGGCCTGGCACTCCTGCTAGGTTGTCACGTCTGGGGGCACAGAGACAGGCCCTGCCACAGGGTGGAGAGAAAGCAGTATGGGAACTTCTAGGCCTTCTCTAAGTCTACCCCATGGTAGACAGGCCCTTGCCTATACTGTGTCTAGACGCGTGGCCACCCCAGCTAAGACCCCCAAATCTGTCAACTAGTTGCACAGATTCAGGGATCTCCCAGGCCTCAGCATAGGGCAAACCGTACTGAAGCTGCTACCCTTGGGAGTACTTGGGGGAAAGGCTGAGCTCTATGACAAGAGCACTGAAGAGCTTACCCTCAAGGACACAGGGTACATGCGACAGAATTCCTCAAATGGGACAGGGACAGTTCCAGAATCTTAGATCATGGACTGGATGCTTCAGGACATGTCAGAGAGAAACGGGACTTATATGGTAATCTCAATCCTTGACCCAGAGCCCAGGTGGGGTTTCGGAATCCCAGTGCCTTGCAAACTATAGCTGGTTCAGGTCTCAGGATGTGGCTCTGACTTTTAGGGCAGTGAAATGGTGTCTTGAAGCCAGACCCCCAGGCCCCAGGACTGGCTGGGCCGTCCCCCAGACTCTCGCCTAGGTAGGAAATTTGGGCTCTGGGGCTTGGGGGTGGGTTTGGACTGCCAGACAGATCAAGAGCCCACACACCTCCCTCTAAGGCGCCGTTACCTCCAGAGCAGCGGAAGGCTTCTTTTTGAGTTCCTCACATTTTCTGAATTTGCAAATCTGATGGCCAGTCTTTCGGTTCCTACAACTGCTGCACTGCTCACAGTTGATGCGCCGCCGGCAGGGCGCGCACATGCCGCAGCGTTTCCGCTTCTTCTTGCCCGAACTGATGGCTGAGGCTAGCTCTCCCTGCATGGGGTACTCGGCCAGGCCGGCCATGTGCAGCGCGCTCTCAGCCAGGAACACGCCTGCGGGGGTCATGATGAAGAGGCCTGGGTTGATGGGGAAAGCGCCCAGGTAGGGGAAGTCGGATTGGCCGTTGAGGGCTTCGGCGCCCGCCACAGCCTCCATGTCAGGCAGGCCAGCGCCGGCCTCGCTCATCAGTGGTAGGTGCTCCTGCACCACGCGCTTCAGCATCTCCGTGGACTGCGCGAACTGCTGCAGCGTCAGCTGTCCCTCAGCTGCCAGCTCTGAGGCCCGCTCTGCCTTGCTCAGCAGGCTGGCCACAGCACCACTTTTGTGCTTTGAGGTAGGGTTGCTTTTGTCCACTGCCATGGCTGCCGCCAGGTCGTGACCATTGGCCAAGAGGGAGGCCGCAGCTGCAGCCGCCTTGTCAGCAGACTCCCCGCCCATCAGGCTGCCACTGCCACTGCCACCACTGCCACCAAAGGAAGAGTAGTGGGAGAGGGGGCGGGAGCGACGCAGGCTCTTGTTGAGGGGTTCGCTGATGATGCCACTCTTGTTCCGACGCTCTGGGGGTGGTGTGTCATCTGCCGCAGAGGACGGTGCAGCACTCGCCGCTGCTGCAGCCTTGTCTGTTGCTCCTGCCTTTGGGCCACTGCCACTGCCACTGCTGCCACTGGAGGTGGTGGTGGTAGTGGTGGTGCTGCTGCTGCTATTGCTACTACTGCCGCCGGCGTCTTGGGAGCCACCACCGAGGCTCGACATGATGGGGCCGAGGCCCAGACCCTGCTGCAGGGGGAGGCTGCCAACTGCAGGGTTCACAGGTGAGTGTTCAGCCTGGCTGCCCACAACAGAGATGCCAGGTGGGCCTTGCTGCTCAGGGCAGGCACATGGTCAGGTATCCTCGTGGAAGAGTCGCTACTCTGTTGGGACAAGAGGATACAGGGTGAGAACAGCAACAAATCCCTCCTCCTTCAACTTCACCACCATCGCCATGGTAACAACCACAAGACTGATGAGGCATTTATTAAGTGCCAAGTCCACCTTGGTTAGGAAATTTTTTATTTGTACTACCTCAGTCAAGACTCAGAAGAACCCAGTAAAGTAGTGGCTGGTAATCCTCTATTTCACAGATGGGGAAATCAAGGTTTAAGAGTATTAGTAGCCCAAGCCGGGCGCGGTGGCGCACACCTATAATCCCAGCACTTGGGAGGCTGAGGCAGGAGGATCGTGAGGTCAAAGCCAGCCTCAGCAACTTAGTGAGGCCCTAAGCAACTTAGTGAGACCCTGTCTCTAAATAAAACACAAAATAGGGCTGGGGATGTGACTCAGTAGTAAAGTGCCCTTGGGTTTAATCCCCAGTACCAAAAAAAAAAAAAAAAAAAAAAAAGTATTACCAGCCCAGACTGGGGACATGGCTCAATGGTAGAATGCTTGCCTAGCATGCATGGGACCCTACATTTGATCCCAGCACCAAAAAAGAAAAAAAGAAAAAAAAAATGGCTAACCCACGAACACATAGACATCAGGCGGCATGGCCTAGGCTCAGACCACATCTCCAAGGCATGAACTGGTCCTGCTTTGTTCTTGAAGACTTGTGGGAGAGGCAGGAACCCCTTCCTCCCT
>JAJEJO010041373.1:92049-136142 GCA_020662805.1 Glaucomys volans | reverse complement strand
TTGCAGTTCATACACAGCTATTCTTCTTTAGTGTATTTAGGCATGCTGCCCGTGTAGAAACAAAAGGTGATATAAAGAGCATCCTTGGGAAGAGAAACACCAAACTTTGTGAGTGTACTGGGAATGTTTAGAGGAGCACATGTAGAGTGTTTCATTGAAATCCCGCAGTGATTCTCTCTGGAGTTACACAATTCATTTTGGCCTACTCTGCAATAGTGAATTAAGGCTTGTTCAAGCAGAAGAAACCATCTCTGCTAGAACAGCTCCCTAGGGGATAGACTCACCCAACTTTGTGAGAATGATGGGATTGATAAGGAGTGGAAACCCACAGAGTTTCACCCAAGTACATCAAAGTTTCTGTGACTTAGCAGTTCATTCTCAGCTATTCTGCTTTAGTGCATTCACGACTGTTCCATCTAGAGAAACAAAGTCTTCTACAATGAGCACGCTCTTAGAGAGACTCACCAAAGTTAGTGTGTTGATTGCTAATGACGAGGAGCACATGTAGAGAGTGTCGCTGAAATCACCAAGTGATTCTCTCTTGAAATATGCATTTTTGCCTATTCTACCCTAGTGAATTAAGGCGTGTTCAAGAACTAGGAAGACTCTGCTAGAAACAGCTCCCTAGGAGAGAGTCAACAAACTTTGTGAGAATGTTGGGAGTAATGAGAAGAACTAACCCACAGAGTTTCATGCAAGTACAACAATCTTTCTGGAAATGGGCAGTTCATTCTCAGCTATTCTGATTTAGTGAATTCAGGCCTGTTCAGTCTGGGGAAGAAAGTGCGCTACAAAGTGCACTCTTGGAGAGAGATACACCTAACTCTGTGAGTTTATTGGGAATGATGAGAAGACCAGCTATAGAGAGTTTCATTGGAATTCCTCAGAGATTTCTTCTTAAAATACACATTTAATTTTCACCTATTGTGCCATAGTGAATTAAGGCCTATGCAAGCAATAGAAACAAGTCTGCTAGAAACAGCTTCGTAGGAGATAGACTCAAAAAACTTAGTGAGAATGTTGGGAGTTATGAGAAGAGCAATCCCACAGAGTTTCATCCAATTACACCAAAGTTTGTGCAAATTTGCAGTTCATACACAGCTATTCTTATTTAGTGTATACAGGCATGCTATCTGTGTAGAAACAAAAGGTGATATAAAGGGCATCCTTGGACAGAGAATCAGCAAACTTTGTGAGTGTACTGGGAATGATTAGAGGAGAATATGTAGAGTGTTTCATTGAAATCCCGCAGTGATTCTCTCTGGAGATACACAATTCTTTTTGGCCTACTCTGCAATAGTGAATTAAGGCCTGTTCAAGCAGTAGAATCAATCTCTGCTAGAACAGCTCCCTAGGGGATAGACACACCAATCTTTGTGAGAATGTTGGGAGTGATGAGGTGAGCAAACCCACAGAGTTTCAACCAAGTACATCGATGTTTCTGTGAGTAAGCAGTTTATTCTCAGCTATTTGGCTTTAGTGCATTCACAAATGTTCCATCTAGAGAAACAAAGTCTTCTACAATGAGCACGCTCTTAGACAGACTCACCAAAGTTAGTGTGTTGATTGCTAATGAAGAGGAGCACATGTAGAGAGTGTCACGGAAATCCCTAAGTAATTCTCTCTTGAAATATGCATTTTCGCCTATTCTGCCCAATGAATTAAGGCATGTTCAAGAACTAGGAAGACTCTGCTAGAAACAGCTTCCTAGGAGAGAAACTCAACAAACTTTGTGAGAATGTTGGGAGTGAAGAGACGAACTAACCCACAGAGTTTCATTCTAGTACAACAATCTTTCTGGAAATGGGCAGTTCATTCTCAGCAATTCTGATTTAGTGAGTTGAGGCCTGTTCTCCCTGGGGAAGAAAGTGCGCTAAAAAGTGCACTCTTGGAGAGAGATACACCAAACTTTGTGAGTGTATTGGGAATGATGAGAAGACCAGCTAGAGAGAGTTTCATTGAAGTTCCTCAGTGGTTTCTACTGAAAATACACATTTCATTTTCACCTATTGTGCCATAGTGAATTAAGGCCTATTCAAGCACTAGAAACAAGTCTGTTAGAAACAGCTTCCTAGGAGATAGACTCACCAAACTTTGTGAGAATGTTGGGAGTTATGAGAAGAGCAAACCCACAGAGTTTCATCCAATTACACAAAGTTTGTGCAAATTTGCAGTTCATACACAGCTATTCTTCTTTAGTGTATTTAGGCATGCTATCTGTGTAGAAACAAAAGATGATATAAAGAGCATCCTTGGCCAGAGAATCACCAAACTTTGTGAGTGTACTGGGAATGTTTAGGGGAGCACATGTAGAGTGTTTCATTGAAATCCCGCAGTGATTCCCTCTGGAGGTACACAATTCATTTTGGCCTACTCTGCAATAGTGAAATAAGGCCTGTTCAAGCAGAAGAAACCATCTCTGCCAAAACAGCTCCCTACGGGATAGACTCACCAAACTTTGTGAGACTGTTGGGAGTGATGAGAAGCGCAAACTCACAGAGTTTCACCCACGTACACCAAAGTTTCTTTGACTTAGCAGTTCATTCTCAGCTATTCTGCTTTAGTGCATTCACGACTGTTCGGTCTAGAGAAACAAAGTCTTCTATGATGAGCACGCTCTTAGAGAGACTCACCAAAGTTAGTGTTTTGATTGCTAATGACGAGGAGCACATGTAGAGAGTGTCGCTGAAATCCCTAAGTGATTCTCTCTTGAAATATGCATTTTCGCCTATTCTACCCTAGTGAATTAAGGCGTGTTCAAGAACTAGGAAGACTCTGCTGGAAACAGGTCCCTAGGAGAGAGTTAACAAACTTTGTGAGAATGTTGGGAGTAATGAGAAGAACTAACCCACAGAGTTTCATGCAAGTACAATAATCTTTCTGGAAATGGGCAGTTCATTCTCAGCTATTCTGATTTAGTGAATTCAGGCCTGTTCACTCTGGGGAAGAAAGTGCGCTAAAAAGTGCAGTCTTGGAGAGATACACTAAACTTTGTGAGTGTATTGGGAACGATGAGAAGACCAGCTATAGAGAGTTTCATTGAAATTCCTCAGTGATTTCTACTGAAAATACACATTTCATTTTCACCTATTGTGCCACAGTGAATTAAGGCCTATTCAAGCACTAGAAACAAGTCTGCTAGAAAGAGCTTCCTAGGAGATAGACTCACCAAACTTTGTGAGAATGTTGGGAGTTATGAGAAGTGCAAACCCACAGAGTTTCATCCAATTACACCAAAGTTTGTGCAAATTTGCAGTTCATACACAGCTATTCTTCTTTAGTGTATTCAGGCATGCTACCTGTGTAGAAACAAAAGGTGATATAAAGAGCATCCTTGAATAGGGAAACACCAAACTTTGTGAGTGTACTGGGAATGATTAGAGGAGCACATGTAGAGTGTTTCATTGAAACCCTGCAGTGATTCTCTCTGGAACTACACAATTCATTTTGGCCTACTCTGCAATAGTGAAATAAGGCCTGTTCAAGCAGTAGAAACAATCTCTGCTAGAACAGCTCCCTAGGGGATAGACTCACACAACTTTGTGAGAATGATGGGAGTGATGAGGGAGCAAACCCACAGAGTTTCACCCAAGTACATCGAAGTTTCTGTGAGTAAGCAGTTTATTCTCAGCTATTCTGCTTTAGTGCATTCACGACTGTTCCACCTAGAGAAAGAAAGACTTCTAAAATGAGCACGGACTTGGAGAGACTCACCAAAGTTAGTGTGTTGATTGCTAATGAAGAGGAGCACATGTAGAGAGTGTCCCTGAAATGTCCAAGTGATTCGCTCTTGAAATATGCATTTTCGCCTATTCGGCCCTAGTGAATTAAGGCGTGTTCAAGAACTAGGAAGACTCTGCTAGAAACAGCTTCCTAGGAGAGAGACTCAACAAACTTTGTGAGAATGTTGGGAGTGTCGAGAAGAACTAACCCACGGAGTTTCATGCAAGTACAACAATCTTTCTGGAAATGGGCAGTTCATTCTCAGCTATTCTGATTTAGTGAATTCAGGCCTGTTTACTCTGGGGAAGAACGTGCGCTAAAAAGTGCACTCTTGGAGAGAGATACACCAAATTTGTGAGTGTATTGGGAATGATGAGAAGACCAGCTATAGAGAGTTTCATTGAAATTCCTCAGTGATTTTTACTGAAAATACACATTTCATTTTCACCTCTTTTGCCGTAGTGAATTAAGGCCTATTCAGGCACTAGAAACAAGTCTGCTAGAAACAGCTTCCTAGGAGATAGACTCACCAAACTTTGTGAGAATGTTGGGAGTTATGAGAAGAGCAAACCCACAGAGTTTCATCCAATTACACCAAAGTTTGTGCAAATTTGCAGTTCATACACAGCTATTCTTCTTTAGTGTATTCAGGCATGCTACCTGTGTAGAAACAAAAGGTGATATAAAGAGCATCCTTGGACAGAGAATCACCAAACTTTGTGAGTGTACTGGGAATGATTAGAGGAGCACATGTAGAGTGTTTCATTGAAGTCCCGAAATGACTCTCACTGGAGTTACACAATTCATTTTGGCCTACTTTGCAATACTGAATTATGGCCTGTTCAAGCAGTAGAAACAATCTCTACTAGAACAGCTCCGTAGGGGATAGACTCACCAAATTTTGTGAGAATGTTGGGAATGATGAGATGAGCAAACCCACAGAGTTTCACCCAAGTACATCAAAGTTTATGTGACTAAGCAGTACATTCTCAGCTATTCTGCTTTAGTGCATTCACGACTGTTCCATCTAGAGAAATAAGTCTTCTACAATGAGCATGCTCTTAGAGAGACTCCCCAAAGTTAGTGTGTTGATTGCTAATGAAGAGGAGCACATGTAGAGAGCGTCGCCGAAATCCCCAAGTGATTCTCTCTTGAAATATGCCTTTTCGCCTATTCTGCCTTAGTGAATTAAGGCGAGTTCAAGAACTAGGGAGACTCTGCTAGAAACAGCTCCCTAGGAGATAGACTCACCAAACTTTGTGAGAATGTTGGGAGTCATGAGAAGAGCAAACCCACAGAGTTTCATCCAATTACACCAAAGTTTGTGCAAATTTGCAGTTCATACACAGCTTTTCTTCTTAGTGTATTCAGGCATGCTACCTGTGTAGAAACAAAAGGTGATATAAAGAGCATCCCTGGACAGACAATCACCAATCTTTGTGAGTGTACTGGGAATGATTAGAGGAGCACATGTAGAGTGTTTCATTGAAATCCCGAAATGATTCTCACTGGAGTTACACAATTCATTTTGGCCTACTCTGCAATAGTGAATTAAGGTCTGCTCAATCAGTAGAAACAATCTCTACTAGAACAGCTCCGAAAGGGATAGACTCACCAAATTTTGTGAGAAGGTTGGGAGTGATGAGATGAGCAAACCCACCGAGTTTCACCCAAGTACATCAAAGTTTCTGTGACTAAGCAGTTCATTCTCAGCTATTCTGCTTTAGTGCATTCACAATTGTTCCATCTAGAGAAAGAAAGTCTTCTACAATGAGCACGCTCTTAGAGAGACTCACCAAAGTTAGTGTGTTGATTGCTAATGAAGAGGAGCACATGTAGAGAGTGTCGCCAAAATCCCCAAGTGATTGTTTCTTGAAATATGCCTTTTCGCCTATTCTGCCCTAGTGAATTAAGGCGTGTTCTAGAACTAGGAAGACTCTGCTAGAAACAGCTCCCTAGGAGAGAGACTCAACAAACTTTGTGAGAATGTTGGGAGTGATAAGAAGAACTAACCAACAGAGTTTCATGCAAATACAACAGTCTTTCTGGAAATGGGCAGTTCATTCTCAGCTATTCTGATTAGTGAATTCAGGCCTGTTCACTCTGGGGAAGAAAGTGCGCTAAAAAGAACACTCTTGGAGAGAGATGCACCAAACTTTGTGAGTGTATTGGGAATGATGAGAAGACCAGCTATAGAGAGTTTCATTGAAATTCCTCAGTGATTTCTATTGAAAATACACATTTCATTTTCACCTCTTGTGCCATAGTGAGTTAAGGCCTATTCAAGCACTAGAAACAAGTCTGCTAGAAACAGCGTCCTAGGAGATAGACTCACCAAACTTTGTGAGAATGTTGGGAGTTATGAGAAGAGCAAACGCACAGAGTTCATCCAATTATACCAAAGTTTGTATAAATTTGCAGTTCATACACAGCTATTCTTCTTTAGTGTATTCAGGCATGCTACCTGTGTAGAAACAAAAGGTGATATAAAGAGCATCCTTGGACAGAGAATCACCAAACTTTGTGAGTGTACTGGGAATGATTAGAGGAGCATAGGTAGAGTGTTTCATTGATATCCCGCAGTGATTCTGTCTGGAATTACACAATTCATTTTGGCCTACTCTGCAATAGTATATTAAGGCCTGTTCAAGCAGCAGAATCCATCTCTGCTAGAACTGCTCCCTAGGGGATAGACTCACCCAACTTTGTGAGAATGTTGGGAGTGATGAGAAGAGCAAACCCACAGAGGTTCACCGAAGTACATCAAAGTTTCTGTGACTAAGCAGTTCATTCTCAGTATTCTGCTTTAGTGCATTCACGACTGTTTCATCTAGAGAAACAAAGACTTCTACAATGAGCACGCTCTTAGAGAGACTCCCCAAAGTTAGTGTGTTGATTGCTAATGAAGAGGAGCACATGTAGAGATTGTCGCCGAAATCCCCAAGTGATTCTCTCTTAAAATATGCCTTTTCGCCTATTCTGCCTTAGTGAATTAAGGCGTGTTCAAGAACTAGGGAGACTCTGCTAGAAACAGCTCCCTAGGAGATAGACTCACCAAACTTTGTGAGAATCTTGGGAGTCATGAGAAGAGCAAACCCACAGAGTTTCATCCAATTACACCAAAGTTTGTGCAAATTTGCAGTTCATACACAGCTTTTCTTCTTTAGTGTATTTAGGCATGCTACCTGTGTAGAAACAAAAAGTGATATAAAGAGCATCCTTGGACAGAGAATCACCAAACTTTGTGAGTGTACTGGGAATGATTAGAGGAGCACATGTAGAGTGTTTCATTGAAATCCCGCGGTGATTTTTTCTGGAATTACACAATTCATTTTGGCCTACTCTGCAATAGTGAATTAAGGCCTGTTCAAGCAGCAGAATCCATCTCTTCTAGAATAGCTCCCTAGGGGATAGACTCACCCAACTTTGTGAGAATGTTGGGAGTGATGAGAAGAGCAAACCCACAGAGTTTCATCCAATTACACCAAAGTTTGTGCAAATTTGCAGTTCATACACAGCTATTCTTCTTTAGTGTATTCAGGCATGCCACCTGTGTAGAAACAAAAGGTGATATAAAGAGCATCCTTGGACAGAGAACCACCAAACTTTGTGAGTGTACTGGGAATGATTAGAGGAGCACATGTAGAGTGTTTCATTGAAATCCCGCAGTGATTCTCTCTGGAGTTACACAATTCATTTTGTCCTACTCTACAATAGTGAATTAAGGCATGTTCAATAAGTAGAGAACATCTCTAATAGAATAGCTCCATAGGGGATAGACTCATCAAATTTTGTGAGAATGTTGGGAGTGATGAGAAGAGCAAACTCACAGAGTTTCACCCAAGTACTTCAAAGTTTCTGGAACTCAGCAGTTCATTCTCAGCTATTCTGCTTTAGTGCATTCACGTCTGTTTCGTCTTGAGAAAGAAAGTGTGCTACAATGAGCACGCTTTTAGAGAGACTCACCAAAGACAGTGAGTTGATTGGGAATGATGAGAAGAGCACATGTAAAGAGTGCTACTCAATCCCCAGGTGATTCTCTCAAGAAATATGCATTTTCGCCTCTTCTGCCCTAATGAATTAAGGTGTGTTCAAGTACTAGGAAGACTCTTCTAGAAACAGCTCCCTAAGAGAGAGACTCACCAACCTTTGTGAGAATGTTGGGAGTGATGAGAAGAACTAACCCACAGAGTTTCTTCCAAGTATAACAAACTTTCTGGAAATGGGCAGTTCATTCTCAGCTATTCTGATTTAGTGAATTCAGGTCTGTTCACTCTGGGGAAGAAAGTGCGCTTAAAAAGTGCACTCTTGGAGAGAGATACACCAAACTTTGTGAGTGTATTGGGAATGATGAGAAGACCAGCTATAGAGAGTTTCATTGAAATTCCCCATTGATTTCTACTGAAAATACACATTTCATTTTCACCTACTGTGCCATAGTGAATTAAGGCCTATTCAAGCACTAGAAACAAGTCTGCTAGAAACAGCTTCCTAGGAGATAGGCTCACCAAACTTTGTGAGAATGTTATGAGTTATGAGAAGAGGAAACCCACAGAGTTTCATCCAATTACACCAAAGTTTGTGCAAATTTGCAGTTCATACACAGCTGTTCTTCTTTAGTGTATTCAGGCAGGCTACCTTTGTAGAAACAAAAGGTGATATAAGGAGCATCCTTGGACAGAGAGTCACCAAACTTTGTGAGTGTACTGGGAATGATTAGAGGAGCACATGTAGAGTGTTTCATTGAAATCCCGCAGTGATTCTCTCTGGAATTACACAATTCATTTTGTCCTACTCTGCAATAGTGAATTAAGGCCTGTTCAAGCAGTAGAAACAATCTCTGCTAGAACAGCTTCCTAGGGGATAGACTCACCAAACTTTGTGAGAATGTTGGGAGTGATGAGAAGAGCAAACCCACAGAGTTTCACCCAAGTACATCAAAGTTTCTATGACTAAGCATTTCATTCTCAGCTATTCTGCTTTAGTGCATTCACAACTGTTCCATCTAGAGAAACAAAGTCTTCTATAATGAGCACGCTCGTAGAGAGACTCACCAAAGTTAGTGAGTTGATTTCTAATGAAGAGGAGCACATGTAGAGAGTGTTCCTGAAATCCCCAAGTGAATATCTCTTGAAATATGCATTTTCGCCTATTCTGCCCTAGTGAATTAATGCGTGTTCAAGAACTAGGAAGACTCTGCTAGAAACAGCTCCCTAGGAGAGAGACTCAACGAACTTGCTGAGAATGTTGGGAGTGTTGCGAAGAGCAATCATTCAGAGTTTCATGGGACTGTGCCAATCATTCTGGAAATAAGCAGTTCATTCTCAACTATTTCCTTAGTGAAGTTGGGCGTGTTCAAGCAGCAGAAACAACGTGTGCTGGAAACAACACCCTTGGAGATAGATTCACAAAATTTTGTTGGAATATTGGGAATGATGAGAAGAGCAAGTATACAGAGTTTCATTGTAATGCCGAGTGATTCTTTGTGGAATTATGCAATTCAATTTCATCTATTCTGCCACAGTCAATTAAGACTGGTTCAAGCAACAGAAGCAAAGTGTTCTATAAAGAGCACCCTTGGAGTTAGACTCACCACACTGTGTGAGAATCTTGGGAGTGATGAGAAGTGCAAAAACACAGAGTTTCATGGAACTGCACCAATCATTCTGGAAATAAGCAATTCATTCTGAGCTATTCTGAGATATTGGGGACAATGAGATGAACAAATATACAGAGTTTCATTGAAATCTCCCAGTGATTCTTTCTTGAATTATGCAATTCAATTTCACATACTCTGCCACAGTGAATTAAGGGCTGTTCAAGCAACAAAAAGAAAGTGTGGGGCTCCAACGGGAGTTTGGACCCTTCGACGCTGTTTTGAAATTTCCCTGGCATAGAGCAACCATCTGGAACTGCCTGAGTCCTCAGTGCTGAGCTCCGGTCTTCCCTGCCACTGTGTGGCATCTTCTGGGCAGTCTGGCCTGGAGGGTTTGGAGTCGCTGGCTCCGGTGGGGAGTTTGGACACATCGACTCTATTTTGCAGCTTCCCTGGCAAAGGGCGATTTTCTGGGGATTCCTGAGTCCTCCGAGTTGAGCTCCGGTCTTCCCTGTCACTGCACAGTGTCTCCTGGGGAGGTCTGGCCTGGAGCGGCTGGAGTCACTGGTTCTGGCAGGGAGTTTGGACCCTTTGGCACCATTTTGCAGTTTCCCTGGGAGAGGGTGACCATCTGGGGCTGCCTGAGTCCTCAGAGCTCAGCTACGGTCTCCCCTGACTCTGCGATTCGTCTCCTGGGGAGGTCTGGCCTGGAGCAGAGGGAATCGCCAGCTCCAGCGGGGAGTGTGGGCCTTTTGACACTATTTTATAGCTTCTCTGGAAGAGAGAGACCACCTGCCACCAACTGAGCCCCCAGCGTGGAGCTCAGGCCTGCCTGGGCTCTCAAGTCCAGTGTCTACATCATTGAGTACAGTTTTGTGCCCCCACCCCAAATTCATCTAGTTCCTAGGTCCACACCCTGGCCTGGGGTCTGGCATCTTCCTGTATCTGGTTGTCTATCAACACCAGGCTACCTCTGCCCAGAAACATTGATTATTCCCAACCTGGAGGAAGTGGGACAGCAGCTTTCTTGGGTCACCGCTTGATCAAGCACCTCTCAAACATCAGGTGAGTTACGGGAAATCTGCAGGGACACTTTAAGTCTTTACAGGAAAATTGTAATCCCTCTGATTCACACTACTAGAGGGGAAGATGCATCAGCAACATGAGAAAACACAGGAAGAAAGTGTCCCAAACAAACCTAGATGTTATATCAAGGGAACCCAAAGACAGCATGGTAGAAGGAATGACAGAAATGGAGTTCAGAATGTTCATAAATAAAATGATTCGAGAAGAAAATGATGTGACGAGAGAGCAGATTCAGGCTATGAATAATCAGCTAATAGAGAAATTGCAAGAAGCAAAAAATCTCTTTCAATAAAGAGATAGAAGTTCTGAGAAAAAAACAAACAGAAATCCTTAAAGGAAACAAGGAAATGAAGGAAATAAACCAAATTAAGAACTCAATAGAAAGCAAAATTAACAGAATAGACCACTTGGAAGACAGAACCACAGACAATGAAGACAAAATATTTAATCTTGAAAGCAAAGTCGAACAAACAGAGAAGATGGTTAGGAATCATGAATGAAATATCCAAGACATATGGGACATAATGAAAAGACCAAATTTAAGAGTTATTGGGATTGAGGAAGGCACAGAGATACAAAACAATTGTTTGAATAATCTGTTCAAGGAAATAATATCATAAAATTTCCCAAATATGATGAATGAGATGGAAAATCAATTACAAGAGGCTTACTGGGCACCAAACGCACAGAATTAAAACAGATCCACAACAAGGCACATTATAATGAAAATACCTAACATACAAAACAAACATGGAATTTTAAAGGCTGCGAGAGAAAAGCATCAGATAACCTACAGGGGGAAACCAATACGGATATCAGCAGATTTCTCAGCCCAGACCCTAAAAGCAAGAAGGGCCTGGAACAACATATTTCAAGCTCTGAAAGAAAACAGATGCCAACCAAGAATCTTATACCCAGCAAAACTTACCTTCAGATTTGATGATGAAATAAAATCCTTCCATGATAAACAAAAGCTTAAAGAATTCACAAATAGCAAGCCTGCCCTACAGAACATTCTCAACAAAATATTCAAAGAGGAAGAAATGAAAAACAACAATCTCAGTCAACATGGGGAGGAATTACCCTAAAGAAAGAGTCAATCAAAGGAGAAAGAAAGTTAAGCTAAAAACCCCCAAAAAGCTAAAGTGGCAGGAAATACAAGTCATATCTAAATAATAACTCTGAATGTAAATGGCCTAAACTCATCAAACAAAAGACATAGGCTGTCAGATTGCATTAAAAAGAAAGACCCAACAATATACTGCCTTCA
Source organism: Glaucomys volans (assembly GCA_020662805.1). Taxonomy (NCBI): domain Eukaryota; kingdom Metazoa; phylum Chordata; class Mammalia; order Rodentia; family Sciuridae; genus Glaucomys; species Glaucomys volans. The sequence continues at coordinate 124,467 of JAJEJO010041373.1, read as the reverse complement.
AGAGACTCATCTCATAGAAAAACATGCCCACAGACTAAAGGTGAAAGGTTGGGAAAAAACATGCACATGGACTGAGTAAAAAAGCTGGAGTTTCCATCTTCATTTCAGATAAAGCAGACTTCAAGCCAAAGTTAGACAGAAGGGATAAAGAAGGACATTTCATACTGCTTAAAGGAAGCATAAATCAGCAAGACATAACAATCATAAATATTTATGCACCAAACGATGGTGCATCTATGTATGTCAATAAGATCCTTTTCAATTTCAGGAATCAAATAGACCAAAACACAATAATATTGGGGGAATTTAACACTCTTCTCTCACCGATGGACAGATCTTCCTAGCAAAAATTGAACAAAGAAACGATAGGTCTCAATGACACAATCGCTAATTTGGACTTAACAGACATATATAGAATATTCCATCCATCAAAAAGTGAATACACTTTCTTCTCAGCAGCTCATGATTCCTTCTCTAAAATGGACTATATGTTATGCAACAAAGCTACTCTTAGCATAAACAAAAACATAGAGATACTACCTTGTACACTATCAGATCATAATGGAATGAAATTAGATACCAATGATAAAGTTAGAAACAGAAACTACTCCAAGACCTGGAAATTAAATAATATGCTACTGAATGATGCATGGATAACAGAAGACATTAGGGGGGAAATTAAAAGATTCTTAGAGGTCAACGAGATCAAAGACACAACATATCAAAATCTCTGGGACACTATGAAAGTAGTGCTAAGAGGAAAATTCATTGCATGGAGTGCATTTAATAGAAGAATGAAGAGTCAACAAATGAATGATGTCACACTACAGCTCAAAGCCCTAGAAAAAGAGGAACAGATCATCACCAAAAGTAGAAGAAGACAGGAAATAATCAAAGTCAGATCTGAAATCAATGAAATTGAAACAAAGGAAACAATTCAAAAAATTGACAAAACAAAAAGTTGGTTCTTTGAAAAAATAAACCAAATTTATAAACCCTTAGCCATGCTAATGAAGAGAAGGAGATAGAAACTACAAATTACTAAAATTCGTGATGGAAATGGAAACATTACAACAGACACAATTGAAATACAAAATATAATAAGAAGCTACCTTGAAAATTTACACTCCAACAAAATAGAAAACCTGGAAGATATCAACAAGTTCCTAGAGTCATATGAGCCACCCAAACTGAATCTGAAGGACATACACAACTTAAATAGATCAATTTCAAGCAATGAAATAGAAGAAGTCATCAAAAGTCTACCAACAAAGAAAAGTCCAGGACCGGATGGATTCACAGCTGAGTTCTAGAAGACCTTCAAACCAGAGCCCATTCCAATACTCCTCAAAGTTTTTTATGACATATAGGAGGAGGGAACCCTTCCAAACTCATTCTATGAAGCTAACATCACCCTGATACCAAAACCAGAGAAGGACACATCGAGGAAAGAAAATTTCAGACCCATATCTCTAATGAACATAGATGGAAAAATTCTTAACAAAATTTTAGTGAATTGCTTACAAAAGCATATTAAAAAGATAGTTCACCACAATCAAGTGGGTTTCATCCCAGGGATGCAAGGTTGGTTCAACTTCCAGAAATCAATAAATGTAATTCACCATATCAATAGACTTAAAGTCCAGAACGACATGATTATTTCAATAGACACAGAGAAAGCATTTGATAAAATACAACACCCCTTCATGCTCAAAACACTAGAAAAAATAGGGATAGTGGGGACATTCCTTAACATTGTAAAGGCTATCTATGCTAGGCCCACAGTTAACATCATTCTAAATGGAGAAAAATTGAAATCATTCCCCCTGAGAATTGGAACAAGGCAGGGATGCCCTCTTTCCCCACTACTATTCAACATTGTTCTTGAAACTCTAGCCAGAGCAATTAGAAACACCAAAGAAATTAGAGAATTACAAATATGAAAAGAAAACCTCAAACTATCCCTATTTGCTGATGACATGTTTCTCTATTTAGAAGACCCTAAGAATTCCACCAGAAAACTTCTGGAACTCAAATGAATTCAGTAAAGTAGCAGGATATAAAATTAATGCTCATAAATCTAATGCAATTTTATTTGTAAGTGATGCATCCTCTGAGAGAGAAAATAGGAAATCTACCATATTCACAATATCCACAAATAAAATAAAATACTTGGGAATCAATCTAACAAAAGAAGTGAAAGACCTCTACAATGAGAATTACAGAACACTAAAGAAAGAAGTTAAACAGAATCTGAGAAGATGGAAAGATCTCCCATGTTCTTGGATAGGCAGAATTAATATTGTCAAAATGGCCATACTTCCAAAAGTGCTATACAAATTCAATGCAATTCCAATTAAATTTTCAATGATGGATCACATAGAAATAGAGCAAGCAATCATGAAATTCATTTGGAGGAATGAAAGACCCAGAATAGCTAAAGCAATCCTTAGCAAAAAGAGTGAAGCAGGGAGTATCACTATACCAGAACTTCAAATATACTACAGAGCAATGGTAATGAAAACAGCATGGTATTGGCACCAAAATAGACAGGTAGATCAATGGTGAAGAATAGAGGACACAGGGACAAACCCATATAAATACAGGTATCTAATGCTTGACAAAGAAGCCAAAAACATACAGTGGAGAAATGACAGCCCCTTCAAAAAATGGTGCTGGGAAAATTGGAAATCCATATGCAGCAAAATGAAACTAAACCCATATATCTCACCCTGTACAAAACTGAACACAAAGTGGATCAAGGACCTAGAAATTAGACCAGAGACTCTGCACCTAATAGAAAAGAAAATAGTTCCAAATCCTCATCATGTTGGCCTAGGACTAGTTTTCGTTAACATGACTCCCAAAGCACAAGAAATAAAAGCATGAATCAATGATTGGGATAGAGTCAAACTAAAAAGCTTTTTCTCAGCAACGGAAACAATCAGCAACGTGAAGAGAGAGCCTTCAGAGTGGGAGAAAATCTTTGCTGCACACACTTCATATAGAGCACTAATCTCCAGAATCTACAAAGTACTCCAAATCTTTACACCAAGAACACTAATAACCCAATCAATAAATGGGCCAAGGAAATGAACAGACACTTTACAGAGGAAGATCTACAAGCATTCAACAGACTTATGAAAAAAATGTTCAACATTCCTTGTTATAAGAGAAATGCAAATCAAAACCCCTTAAGATTTCATCTTACCCCAATTAGAATGTCTTTTATTAAGAATACAGGCAACAACAGGTGTTGGCGAGGATGTGGGGAAAAGGGAACACTCATACATTGCTGGTGGGAGTGCAAATTGTTGCAGCCACTCTGGAAAGCAGTGTGGAGATTCCTTAGAAAACTTGGAATGGATCCACCATTTGACCCAGCTAATCCACTCCTTGGCCTATACCCAAAGGACTTAAAATCAGATTACTACAGTGATGCAGCCACATCAATGTTCATAGCTGCCCAACTCACAATAGCTAGATTGTGGAACCAACCTAGATGCCCTTCACTAGATGAATGGATAAAGAAACTGTGGTATATATACACAATGGAATATTATTCAACCATAGAGAAGAATAACATTATGGCATTTGTAGGTAAATGGATGATGTTGGAGACTGTTATGCTAAGTGAGATCAGCCAATCCCCAAAATCCAAAGGCCGAATGGTCTCTCTGATAAATGAATGATGATGCATAACGCAGGGGGGATGGGTGGCAAGAATGGAGGAAGGATAGATCTCATAGAGGGAAGGGAAGGGTGAGTTCGGGGTGGGAGGTGTAAGAATAATAACAGAATGTGTGACAGACATCATTGCCCTGTGTATATGTATAAATGCACAGATGGTGTGACTCTACATTGTGTACAACCAGAGAAACAATAGCTGTACTTCATTTGTGCTCAATGAATCAATAAGCAAATAAAATAAATAAATAAATAAATAAATAAAAAAGAAAGTGTGCTAGAACCTGCACTTTTGGTAATAGACTCACCAAGCTTTGTGAGATTGCTGGGAGTGATGAGAAGAGCAGTCACACAGAGTTTCATTGATCTGCACCAATCTTGCTGGAAATTAGTAGTTCATTTTCAGTTCTTCTGCCTCAGTGTGGTAAGGCCTGTTTAAGTAACAGAAACATAGGTTGCTAGAAAAAGCACCCTTGGAGATAGCCCCACCAAACGTTGTGGGAATATTGGGAGTCATGAGAGGAGCAAAGACTCAGAGTCTCATTCAACTGCACCAATCTTTCTGGAAAGGAGCAGTTCATATCCAGCTATTCTGCCTTAGTGACGTAAGCCCTGTTCAAGCAGGAGAAACCAAGTGTGCTAGAAACAGCACCCTTAGAGATAGATCGAACAAACTTTCTGAGGATATTAAACTTCCCCTTTTCTGCCACAGTGAATTAAGACCTGTAGAAACAGCAGAAACAAAGTGTGCTAGAAACAGCACCCTTGGAGAATGACACGCCAATCTTTGTGAGTATGTTGGGAGTAATGAGAAGGGCAAACCCGCAGAGTTTCATTGAGATGCACCAATCTTTCTGGAATTAAGCAGTTCAAATTTTGCTATTCTGGCATAGTGAATTAAGGCCTACTCAAGCACCAGGAACAAAGTATGCTAGAAACAGCCCCTGGGAGATAAATTAACCAAACATCGTGAGTATGTTGGGAATGATGAGAAGAGCAAACACACAGAATTTCATTGAATTCCCCCAGTTAATCTCTCTGGAAATACGCAATTCATCTTCAGATATTGTGCCACAGTGAATTAAGGCCTGTTCAAGCAGCAGAAACAAAGTGTACTAGCAACAGCACCCTGGGAAATAGATTCACCAAACATCATGAGTATGTTGGAATTTTGAGAAGAGAAAGCACCCGAGTTTCATTGAAATGAACCAATCTTTCTGGAAATGACCAGTTCCTTTTTAGCTATTCTGACATAGGGACATAAGGCCTGTTCAGCAGCAGGCACAAAGTGTGCTAGATACAGAACTGTTCGAGATAAATTCACCAAACTTTTTGAGTATATTGAGAATGATGAGAAGAGCAAATACACAGATTGTCATTGCAATCCTCCAGTGAATCCTTGTGGAAATATGCAATTCATCTTCATATATTCTGCCATAGGGAATTAAGGGCTGTTTTATGAGCAGAAACAATGTTTGCTAGAAACAGCATCCGTCGAGACAGACTCACCAAACTTTGAGAGCATTTTGGGAATGGTGAGAAGAGAAAGCACCCAGAGTTTCATTCAAATGCACCAATCTTACTGGAAATAACCTCTTCAATTTAGGTTATTCTCACATTGTGAATTAAGGCCTGATCAAGCAGTAGCGTGTGATTGATACAGAACCTTCTAGATAGATTCACCAAAGGTTTTGAGTATATTAGGAATGATGAGAAAAGCACATACGCAGAGTGTCATTGAGATCCTGCAGTGAGTCTTTCTGGAAATATGCATTTCATCTTCACCTATTTTGTCACAATGAATTAAGGGCTATTCAAGCAAGAAAAACAAATTGTGCTAGAAAGAGCTCCCTTGGAGATAGACTCACCCAACGTTGTGAGTCTGTTTGACATGATGAGAAGAGCAAGCACAGAGAGTTTGATTGAGATGCACATATCGTACTGGAAATAAGCAGTTTATTTCAGCTATTCTGACATAGTGAAGTAAGGCCTGTTCAAGCAGAGAGAAAGTTTGCTAGAATGTGTACCATTGGAGATAGATTCACCAAACTTTTTGAATATATTGGGAATGATGAGAAGAACTAATTCCCAGAATTTCATTGAAATGCCCCAGCGAATCTTCATGGAAATATGCAATTCAGCTTAACCTTTTCTGCACAGTGAATTAAGGGCTACTCAAGCAGCAGAACAAAGTTTGCTAGAAATGGCACCCTTTTAGATAGACTCACCAAACTTTTTGAGTATGTTGGGCATCATGAGGCGATCAAATTCCCAGAACTTCATTGAAATCCACCAATCCTTCTGGAAATAACCAGTTCAAATTCTGCTATTCTCCCATAGGGAATTAAGCCCTCTTCAAGATGCAGGAACAACATGTGCTACATACAGAACAGTTGGAGATAGATTCACCAAACGTTGTGAGTATATTGGGAATGATGAGAAGAACAAATACACAGGGTTTCATTGAAATGCCCCAGTGCATCTCCCTGGAAATACACAATTCAACTTCACCTATTCTACCAAAGTGATTTAAGGTCAGTTCAAGCAGCAGAAACAAAGCCCGCTAGAAACAGTTACCTTGGAGATAGACTCACCAAACTTTGTGAGTCTGTTGGGAACGGTGAGAAGAGAGAATACACAGATTTTCCTTGAAATGCACCAATCTTTCTGGAAATAAGCAGCTCATTTTCAGCTATTCTACCATAATGAGGATAGGCCTGTCCAATCAGCAGAAACAAAGTGTGCTCTAATGGGCACCACTGGAAATAGATTCAATAAACTTTGTGAGTATATTGGGAATAAAGAGCAGAGCAAATACAGAGAGTTTCATTGAAATCGCCCAATGAATCTCTCTGGAAATATGCAATTCATCTTCACCTATTTTGCCACAGTGTATTAAGGGCTGTTGAAGCAGTAGGAACAAAGTGTGCTAGAAAAAGCACCCTTAGATATAGTCTCACCAAATTTTGTGGGCATTTAGGGAATAATGAGATGAGCAAGCACACAGAGTTTCATTGAAATGCACCAATGTTTCTGGAAGTAACCAGTTCAATGTCCTCTATTTTCTCATATTGGATTAATACATGCTCAATCAGCAGGAACAACGTGTGCTAGATACAGAACCATTGGAGGTAGATTCACCAAACTTTGTGAGTTTATTGGGAATGAAGAGAAAAACAATACAAAGAGTTTCCTTGAAATACCCCTGTGAATCTATCTGGAAATACGCAATTCATCTTCACCTGTTCTGCCACAGTGAATTAAGGGCAGTGCAAGCAGCAGAAACAAAGTGTGCTAGAAACAGCACCCTTGTAAATAGACTCAGGAAACTTTGGGAGTATGTTGGGAATGATGAGAAGTGTAACACACAGAGTTTCCTTGAAATGCCCCAATCTTTCTGGAAATAAGCAGTTCATTTTCAGCTATTCTGACATAGTGAAATAACACCTGTTCTAGCAGCAGAAACAAAGTGTGCTATAATGGGCAGCACTGGAGATAGATTCTCCAAACTTTGTGGATATATTGTGAGTGATGAGAGGAACAAAGGCACAGAGTTTCATTGAAATCCCCCAGTGAATCTTTCTGGAAATACACAATTCAACTTCACCTTTTTGCCACAGTGAATTAAGGACTGTTCAAGCAGCAGGAACAAAGTGTGTTAGAAAGAGCACCCATGGATACAGACCCATCAATCTTTGAGACTATGTTGGGAATGAGAGAAGAGAACACCCACAGAGTTTTATTGAAATGCACCAATCTTTATGGAAATAAGCTATTCTGACAACAGCTAAAAAGAAGAGTAAATGCACAGAGTTTCATTGAAATCCATCTGTGATACTTTCTGGTAATACACAGTTCAATTTCAGCTATTCTGCCACCATGAATTCAGACCTGTTAAAGAAGGAGGGACAAAGTGTGTTAGAAACAGCACACTTGCAGATAGATTCACTAAACTTTGTGAATATATTTGGAATGATGAGAAAAGCAAACACACAGAGTTTCATTGAAATGCATCAGTGAAATTTTCAGGAAATATGTAGTTCAATTTCAGCTATTCTGCCACAGTGAATTAAAGTGTGTTCAAGAAGAAGGTATAATTTTTGCTAGAAAGACCGCTCTTTGAGATAAATTCACCAAACGTTTTGAGTATATTGGGAATGATTAGAAGAGCAAATAAACAGAGTTTTATTGAAATCCATCAGTGAGAATTTCTCAAAATACACAATTCATTTTTAGCTATTGTGCCACAGTGAATTAAGGGCTGTTCAAGATGCATGAACAAAGTGTGCTACTATGAGCACATTTGGAGATAGATTCACCACACTTCGTGAGAATGTTGGTAATGATAAGAGGATCCAGTATACAGAGTTTCATTGAAATTCATCAGTGAAACTTTCTGGATTTATTCACTTCAGTTCCAGGTATTCTCCAACAGTGAATTAAAACCTGTTCAGGAAGGGATGAACAAAGTGTCCTAGAAAGAGCATCCTTGGAGATAGATTCACCAAACTTTGTGAGTATATTGGGAGTGATGAGAAGAGCAAATGCAAAGACTTTCATTGAATTGCATCATTGATACTTTCTGGAAATATGCAGTTCAATTTCAGCCATTCTTCCACAGTTAATTGAGGCCTGTTCAAGAGTCAGGAACAATGTGTGGTAGTTAGAGTTCCCTTGGAGATAGAATCACCAAACTTTGTGAGTGTATTGTGATTGAGGAGAAGAGCAAGCACACAAAGTTTCATTGAAATGCATCAATGAAACTTTCTGGAAATAGGCAGTTGAATTGCAGCTATTCTTCCACAGTGAATCAAGGCCTGTTAAAGTAGCAGGAGAAAAGTGTGCTAGATACAGCAACCTTGGAGATAGATTCACCAAAATTTGTGGTTGTATTGGGAATGGTGAGAAGAGCAAACAAACAGAGTTTCCTTGAAATCGATCTGTGAAACTTTCTGGAAATACTCAGTTCAATTTCAGCTATTCTGCCACCGTGAATTAAGGCCTGTTAAAGAAGGAGGGACAAAGTGTGTTAAAAACAGCACCCTTTGAGATGAATTCAGCAAAGTTTGTGAGTTTATTTGGAATGATTAGTAGAGCAAATAATCAGAGTTTTATTCAAATCTATCAGTGAGAGTTTCTGGTTATACACAGCTCAATTTCAGCTACTCTGCTTCAGTGAATTAAAGCCTTTTCAAGCAGCAGGAACAAGGTGTGCTAGAAAGAGCACCCTTTGAGATAGATTCAGCAAATATTGTGAGTATATTGGGAATACTAGAAGGTGAAATGTAGAGACTTTCACTGAAATCCATCAGTGAAACTTTCAGGAAATTCGCAGTTCAATTTCAGTTATTCTACTTCAGTGAATTAAGGCCTGTTCAAGAAGCAGGAGAAAACTGTGCTAGAGACAGTACCCTTGGGGATAGATTCACCAAACTTTGTGAGTGTATTGTGAATGATGAGAAGAGCAAGTGCACAGAGTTTCATTGATGTCCATCAGTGAAACATTCTGGAAATATGCAGTTGAATTTCAGCTATTCTGCCACAATGAATTATGTCTGTTCAAGAAGCAGGCACAAAGTGTCCTAGAAACAACACCCTTGCAGACAGATTAGCCAATCGTTGTGAATACATTGGGAATGCTGTGATGAGGAAAGACACACATGTTTCAATGATAAGCATCAGTGAAACTTTCGGGAAATACCCAGTTCAATTTCAGCTATTCTGCCACAGTGAGTTAAGGCCTGTTCAAGAAACAGGAACAAAGTGTGCTAGGAAGAGCACACTTTAAGGTAAATTCACCAAACTGTTTTTATTTTAACTTTTTAAAATTTATATTTAATTTATTTATTTTGATTCATTGTACACAAATAGAATACAGCTATTGTTTCTCTGGTTGTACACAATGCAGAGTCACACCATCTATACATTCATACATGCACACAGGTCAATGATGTCCATCTAATTCTTTCATTATTATTACACCCCATCCTGAACCCACCCCTCCCTTCCTTCTATGCTATCTATCCTTCCTCCATTCTTACCTCCCTTAAAACCCACATTATGCATCATCATTCACTTGTCAGAGAGATCATTTGGCCTTTGGATTTGGGGGATTGGCTAATCTCACTTAGCATGACAGTCTCCTACATCACCCATTTACCTGCAAATGCCATAATTTTATTCTTCTTTATGGCTGAGTAGTAGCCGATTGTGTATATGTACCACAGTTTCTTATCCATTCATCTATTGATGGGCATCTAGGTTGGTTACACAATCTAGCTATTGTGAATTGAGCAGCTATGAACATTGATGTGGCTGCATCACTGTAGTAATCTGATTTTAAGTCCTTTGGGGATAGGCCACGGAGCGGGAGAGCTGGGTCAAATGGTATATCCATTCCAAGTTTTCTAAGGAATCTCCACTCTGCTTTCCAGATTGACTGTACCATCTTGAAATGCCACCAACAATGCATGAGGGTACGCTTTTCCCCACATCCTTGCCAACACCTGTTGCTGCCTGTATTATTGATAAAAGACATTCTAATAGGAGTGAGATGAAATCTTAAGGTGGTTTTGATTTGCATTTCTCTTATAACTAGGGATGTTGGACATTTTTTCATAACTCTGTTGATTGCTTGTAGATCTTCTTCTGTAAAGTGTCTGTTCATTTCCTTGGCCCATTTATTGATGGGTTAATAGTGTTCTTGTTGTAAAGATTTTTGAGAACTTTGTAGATTCTGGAGATTACTGGTCTATCTGAAGTGTGTGTGGCAAAGATTTTCTCCCACTCTGAAGGCTCTCTCTTCACATTGCTGATTGTTTCCTTTGCTGAGAAAAAAAGATTTTTAGTTTGAGTCTATCCCAATCATTGATTCCTGCTTTTATTTCTTGTGCTTTGGGAGTCATGTTAAGGCATCTGGTCCTAGGACAACATGATGAAGATTTGGACATATTTTCTCTTCTATTAGATGCAGGGTCTCTGGTCTAATTCCTAAGTCCTTCATCCATTTTGAGTTGAGTTTTGTAGAGGGTGAGAGATGTGGATTTAATTTCATTTTGCTGCATATGGATTTCCAGTTTTCCCAGCACCATTTGTTGAAGAGGCTATCTTTTCTCCACTGTATGTTTTCAGCTCCTTTGTCAAGCTTGAGATACCTGTATTTATGTGGGTTTGTCTCCGTGTCCTCTATTCTGTACCATTGATCTACCTGTCTATTTTGGTGCCAATACCATGCTGTTTTTGTTACTATTGCTCTGTAATATAGTTGAAGGTCTGGTACTGTGATTCCCCCTGCTTTGCTCTCCTTGCTAAGAATTGCTTTAACTATTCTGGGTCTCTTATTCCTCCAAATGAATTTCATGATTGCTTGCTCTATTTCTAAGAGGGCCATCATTGGGATTTAAATTGGAATTGCATTGAATTTGTATAGTGCTTTTGGCAGTAGGGCCATTTTGACAATATTAATTTTGCCTATCCAAGAACATGGGAGATCTTTCCATGTTCTCAGACTTTCTTTAAATTCTTTCTTTAGTGTTCTGTAATTCTCATTGTAGAGGTCTTTCACCTCTTATTAGATTGATTTCCAAGTATTTTATTTTTTGAGGCTATTGTGAATGGTATAGTTTTCCTAATTTCTCTCTCAAAATATGCATCACTTACAAATAAGAATGCATTCGATTTATTAGCATTAATTTTATATTCTGCTACTTTCCTGAATTGATTTATGTGTTCCAGACATTTTTCTGGTGCAATTTTTAAGGTCTTTTAAATAGAGAATCATGTCATCAGCAAATAGCTGTAGTTTGAGCTCTTCATTTTCTATTCTCATCCCTCTAATTTCTTCGGTCTGTCTAATTGCTCTGGCTAGAGTTTCAAGGATGATGTTGAATAGAATTTTAGGAAGATGGCTTCCCTGCCTTGCTTCTGTTCTCAGGGGGATTGCTTTCAATTTTTCCCCATTTAGAATGATATTACCTGTGGTCTTGGCATAGATAGCCTTTACAATGTTAAGGAACATTCCTACTATCCCTAATTTTTCTAGCGTTTTGAACAGGAGTGCTCTATTTTACCAAATGCTTTCTCTGCATCTATTGAAATAATCATGTGGTTCTTCACTTTAAGGCTGCCGATGTGGTGAATTACATTTATTGATTTCTGGATGTTGAGTCAACCTTGCATCCCTTGGATGAAACCCACTTGATCATGGTGTACTATCCTTTTAATATGCTTTTGTATGAGATTTGCTAAAATTTTGTTAAGAATTTTTGCATCTATGTTCATTAGGGATATTGGTGTGAATTTTCTTTCCTCGATGTGTCCTTCTCTAGTTTTGGTATTGGGGTGATATTGGCTTCATAGAATGAGTTTGGAAGGGTTCCCTCCTCCTCTATTTCATGAACTATTTGAGGAGTATTGGAATGAGCTCTTTTTTGAAGATCTTGTAGAACTCAGCTGTGAATTCATCTGGTCCTGAATTTTTCCTTGTTGATAGGCTTTTGATGACTTTTTCTATTTCATCGCTTGAAATTCATCTATTTAAGTTGTGCATGTCCTCCTGATTCAGTTTGGGTGGCTGATATGCCTCTAGGAACCTGTTGATCTCTTCCAGGTTTTCTATTTTGTTGGAGTATAAATTTTCAAAATAGCTTCTAATTATGTTTTGTATTTCATTAGAGTCTGTTGTGATATTTCCTTTTTCATCACAAATTTTAATAATTTGAGGTTTCTCTCTCCTCTTTGTTAGTGAGGCTAAGTGTTTATCAATTTTTTTTGTTTTCTCAGAGAACAAACTTTTTGTTTTGTCAATTTTTTGAATTGTTTCTTTTGTTTCAATTTCACTGATTTCCACTCTGACTTTAATTCTTTCCTGTCTTCTACTATTTTTGTTGATGTACTGTTCTTTTTTCTAGGGCTTTCAGTTGTAATGTGAGGTCATTGATTTGATGACTTCTAATTCTTTTATTGAATGCACTCCATGCAATGAATTTTCCTCTTAGCACTGCTTTCATAGTATCCCAGGGGTTTTGATATGTTGTATCATTGTTCGCATTGATCTCTAAAAATTTTGTTATTTACCCCCTAATGTCTTCTGCTATCCATGCATCCTTCAATAGCATATTATTTAATCTCCAGGTGTTGGAGTAGTTTCTGTTTTTAACTTTATCATTGATTTCTAATTTAATTCCATTATGATCTGAAAGAATACAAGGTAGTATCTCTATGTTTTTGAATTTGCTAAGAGAAGTTTTGTGGCATAACATATGGCCTATTTTAGAGAAGATTCCATGAGCTGCTGAGAAGAAAGTGTATTAGCTTTTTGATGGATGAAATATTCTATATATGTTTGTTAAGTCTAAATTAGTGATTCTGTCATTGAGTTCTGTGGTTTCTTTGTTCAATTTTTGCTTGGAAGTTCTGTCCAACCATGAGAGAGGAGTGTTGAAGTCACCCAGTATTATTGTGTTGTGGTCTATTTGGTTCCTGGATTTGAGAAGGATTTGATTGACATACATGGATGTATGTGGCATAAATATTTATGATTGTTATGTCTTGCTGATTTATGCTTCCCTTAAGGAGGTTGAAATGTCCTTCACTAACTAATTTTGACTTGAAGTCCTCTTTATCTGATATGAGGATGGAAACCCCTGCTTTTTTACTGAGTTTGTGTGCGTGGTGTTTTTTTCCCCATCCTTTTACCTTTAGTCTGTGGCTATCTTTTTCTGTGAGATGTGTCTCTTGGAGGCAGCATATTGTTTGGTCTTTCTTTTTAATCCAATCTTCCAGTCTATGTCTTTTGATTTATGAGTTCAGGCCATTAACATTAAGGGTTATTATTGAGATATGATTTGTATTCCCACTCACTATGGCTTAATTTTGGTTTTTAACTTGACTTGGTTTCTCCTTTATTTGGGTATTCTTTTAGGTTAGTTCCTCCCTCTGCTTGTTTATATTGTTGAGCTTCATTTTTTCCTCATGGAATATTTTGCTGAGAATGTTCCATAGTGCTGACTTTCTATTTGTAATTTTTTTTAGTGTTTGTTTATCATGGAAGGATTTTATTTCATCTTCAAATATGAAGGTGAGTTTTGCTGGGTATAAGATTCTTGGTTGGCATCCATTTTCTTTCAGGGTTTGGAATACATTATTCCTGGCCCTTCTTGCTTTTAGGGTCTGTGTTAGAAATCTGCTGATAACCATATTGGTTTCCCCCTGAATGTAATCTGATTTTTTTTTCTCTTGAAGCCTTTAAAATTCTGTCTTTATTTTGTATGTTAGGTACTTTCATTATAATATGCCTTTGTGTTGACCTGTTGTAGTTTTGTACATTTGATGTCCTGGAAGCCTCTTGTATTTGATTTTCCATTTCATTCTTCAGATGTGGGAAATATTCTGACATTATTTCATTGAACATGTTATTCATTCCTTTGTTTTGTATCTCTGTGCTTTCCTCAATCTCAATAATTCTTAAATTTGGTCTTTTGATGATATCCCATAATTCTTGTAGGCTTTGTTCATGAATTCTTACCATCTCCTCTGGTCAACTTTGTTTTCAAAATTAAATATTTTGTCTTCAATGTCTGATGTTCTATCCTCCAGGTGATCTAGCCTGCTGCTTATGATGTCTATTGAGTTTTTAATTTGGTTTATTGTTTCCGTCATTTCAAGGATTTCTGTTTGGTTTGATTTCAACATCTCTCTCTCTCTCTTTATTGAAATGATCTTCTGCTTTCTGCATCTGTTCTTTAAACTGTTGATTGGTGTGATCATTCATTTCCTGTATTATCTCTCTCATCTCATTGTTTGCTTCTCTGATCATTTTAACTATGTACATTCTGAACTTCCTTTCTGACATTTCTTCTACCATGCTATCACTGGATTCTGTTGATGAAGTTTCTAGGTTTGTTTGAGACACTTTCTTCCCTGTCTTCTCATGTCGTTTGTGTATCTTCCCTTTTATCTGTGAGAATCTGAGGTATAGCAGCTTTGCCCCTTAAAACAAGTGGTGTCCCTGCAGGTTTCCAATTTCTCATCTCCTAGTCTTCAGTAGCACTAGACCATGGGCTGGGGCCAGGCTGGAATAAGACTTGGCCTCTGGGCTTGGCCTCCCAGTGTGGGAGCCTCAAATGTGCACTCTGTGCTCACTTCCCCCACGCTGAAGTCTCCTGCTTCTACACTGTGCCTGCTGTCCCCTCAGAGGTCTCATGGGAGCACTCTGGGCCTACGTCCCAGGTGAGGAACTCTCACCCATCTGTGCTAGGCTGAGCCTAATGTCTCTCTCTGTGTCTGCCTCCCTGGACCTGGAATTCTCGCAGGACATGGATGAGCTGACTGCAAGCCTCTAGGCTGTGCCCCCAGGAGAGGATGACCCAAATGTCCTCTCCTCAGTGTCCACTTTCCATTCTGAAGACTCTCGCCTCCGGACTGTGCCAGTGGCCCCCACAGAGGACCCAAGAGAGCGCTCTGGATCTATGTCCCTGGTGGGGAACTCTTAGCCATCCTCTACCATCATCACAAATATTCAGTTTTTGTATACTTATTGTATACTTATTCAGTTTTTGTATACTTATTGTATACTTATTCTTTTGCCCATTTTCTATTTGGATGTTTTTGCTTTTATCTAGTGTTGAGTTTTGAGAGTTCTTGATATATTAGATGTACTAATCCTTGACCAAATATATTGTTTATAAATGTTTTATCAGTTTGTCGCTGCCTTTTCATTTTGTCATGGGTGTTTTGCAGAGCACAGGTGTTATATTTTATTTGGTACAATTTACCATGTTTTTTTAATGGGTTCATAATTTTGGTGTTAAATTTAAGAATTATCTGTTGCTAGATACCAAAGATTTTCTCCTACTTTTATTCTAAACCCTTTACAGTTTAATATTTATGTATTTTAATGTAATCATTTGTGGTTAATTTTTTCATAGGCATGATGATTAGTTCATGGTTTGTATTCTTTGCCTATGATGGTCTCATTGCACTAGCACCATTTGTTGAAAAGTTGTCCTTCCTCAATTTAGGGACCTCATTTTCAAAAATCAAAGGGGTGCATTCATGTGTATCTGTTTCTGAGTTCTCTATTCTGTTCAATTGTTCTATGTGTCTGTCTCCATTAGCACCAAGCTCTCTTGATTACTATATGTACAGAGTAAGCCTAAGCATTGATTTAAACAATCCTTGATATCTGTTCTTTGCTTTCAAAATTGTCTAGTCATTCTACTTCTTTTCTCTTTTCATTTAAATTTTAGAATAAGCTTACCCATATATACAAACATCTTTGCTAGAATTTGAATAGAAATTGCATTAAAAATATAGATCAATTTAGGGAGAATTGAAGCTTTTCTGTGTTGAGGCTTTTGATCTGTGAATATGATAGCTCTTCATTTTCTTGGGCTAATTTCTTTCATCAACATTTTCAAATTATCAGCATGGTTATTATACATGTGTTTTACTTTTTTCTTGTGTTGCTACAGATTGAACCTAGGACCTTGAGCATGATAGGCAAGACTGTACTGCTGAGATATACTCTCAGTCCCTATGTACATGTTTTTTAAGTTTATGACTGTTTAATTTTCTTTGGAGTAATTATAAATGGCATCATCACAAATATTCAGTTTTTGTATACTTATTGTTAGTATATAGAAGTGCATTTTTATCCTGTGACCTTGTTCAAACAACCTATTATTTCTAGTGTTTTCGTAGATTTCTTGGATATTCTATGTAGCGAATTCTTATTTGCAAATAGGAGAGTTTTATTTATTGCTTTGTAATCAACAAGCTTTTTCTTTATTTTTATTTTTTATTTTTTGCCTAATTGTCCAGGATAAAACCTCCAACACAATGTTGAATACAAGAGTCAAGAGCAGACACCCTTGTCCTCTTCCTGCTCATAGGTGGAAAGCATCCAGATTTTCACCATGGAATACTATGATTGTTAAAGTGATTGTGATATTGTGATGTTTGTTATTTTTTGCAGATGCTCTTTATCAAGTTGAATTGTCTTCTGTTCTTTAGTTGCTGATGGTATGTGTGCGGTTTCTTGCATGGCTGTTCTGCATCAGTTGAAGGGATCATATGAGTTTTCATCTTTAGCCTGTTGATGAAGTAGATTGCATTAGTTGATTTTCAAATATCAACATACTCTTATGTGCTTTAAATAAATTCCTCTCCTTTATAGTTTATAACTCTTTTTAGAGTGTTGGATTAAATTTGCTGATAATCTGCTAAAGTTTTTTGGTTTGGGTTTTTTTGGTTTGTTTTTAGATTTTTTGTTTGTTTGCTTTTTTGGTGCTGGGGTTTGAACCCAGGGGTACTTAACCACTGAGCCATGTCCCAAGTCCTATTTTATATTCTATTTAGAGACAGGGTCTCACTAAGAGACCTTGCTTAGTGCCTTGCCTATGCTGAGGCTGGCTTTGAACTTTTGATCCTCCTGTATCAGCCTCTCGAGTCACTGGGATTATGGTGTGCACCACCATGCCCTGCTAATGTTTTTGTTTTTAATTTGTTAACAGTACTGGAACCAAATCCAGGGCCTTTCACAAGCCAGGCAAGTGCTTTACCACTGAGCGACACCCCCAGAAAAATATTTGTTGAGGTTTTTTGTGTCTAAGTTTTATTTCTTTTCTTCTCTCTTCTCTCTCTCTCTCTCTCTCTCTCTCTCTCTCTCTCTCCTCTCTCCTCTCTCCCCTCTCCCCTCCCCCCTCTCCTCTCTCCCCTCTCCCCTCTCCTCTCTCCTCTCTCCTCTCTTTGTTTTGTTTCATGGTTACACATCATGATATGAGTTGGGAAGGCTTCCCTCCTGTTTTCTGAAAGATATTGTGCAAATGTAATGTAAATTCATTAAATATTTAGCAAAATTTTCCAGTAAAGGCAACTAGGCTGGAGATTATGCTTTCAGGAGACTTTTCTCTACAAACTTAATTTGTTTCATGGTTATAGGATTATTCAAGATATCTGTTTTAGGTATCCACCAAGGTATCCACCACCTTGGTGGATTTTGTTATATTAGTGGTTTCTGAGTTGTTGTATTTGTGAACTAAATTATCAAATTTGTCAAAGTTGTTCATAATATTCCCTTATTGTCCTGTTAATGGGTATAGGAGCTGTAATACTTCCTACCTCATCTCTGATATTAGTGATTTATTTATTCTATTTTATCTTTATTTTACTGTGGCAAGAATGTTTGGCATGAGATCTTTTGATGCTCCATTTCTTCCTCTGTCCTTCCTACCCCTGGCAAACTTTGCTTCTACAGGTTTGAATATTTTATTGTCTCTATGCTTTTGATCATTTTGGATGTCTCATACAGGGGAAGTACATATTGGATGTTCTGTGCCTGGTTCAATTACTGTAATGTCCTCAAAGTTCACCCACCATATCACATGCTCATGAATGCCCCATTTTTATTTTTATTTTTAATGTTTTTGCTATTTCAGTAATAAGGATTGAACCCTTTAACCCAGGGGCACTATGTGCATGCTTGCATCTTTGTGTGCATGTACATGTGCATCCATGCATGCATGCTCACATGTGTATTCACATAATTTCTTAAAAATCTATTAATCTGTTGAGGCTTGTTTAGGCTTTTCACATCTTAGCTTTTTTGAGTGTTGCTACAATGATCATGGAAGTGCAAGTATCTCTTCAAGATCCTGATTTTAATTCTTTTGGGTAAATATCCAGAAGGGCATTGTTAGATCATATGGCTATGCTATTTTTAAGTTTTTGAGGATGATATGCATACCATCTTTTTATTTTTGAAAAATAAAAAAAATTATTAATTTTGCATTTTTTTCCACAGAAGATTTAGCTCTATTTTTCTCTGTTTTCAATTTTACAGATTTCTGTTTTTTTTATTTTTTCCTTCCTATTGCTCACTTTGGGTTGTTTTGACATTCTTTTCTAGGTAGAAGCAGATTATTGAGATCTTTATTCTTTCTTAATGTATTCTTTTAAGACTATACATTTTTCCTTTTGGCACAGTTTTACTTGTGTCCCACAAATTTGGTGCTGTATTAATCATTTTTATTCAGGACTGTGTTTTTTTTTTGGTCCTTTGTGACGTCTTTAATCCATGCATTGTTTAGAAATGTGTTAATTTCTAAATGTTTGTAGGGTTCCCTCTTGTCTTTGTTTTCAGTTTGATTTCATTATGATTAGAAAACACATTCTTCTAAACAATCCATCCCTTCTCCATTCTTCCCAAGCTCCCCCCACCCCCACTATGTGTCATCAACCATTTATAAGAGAGATTATTTGGCCTTTGGATTTTTGGGATTGGCTTATTTCACTTAACATGATCTTCTTCTGTATAGAAGAAAATGAGGGGTGGGGACAGGGTGGGGAAGGAAAGATAATAGAATGAGACAAACATCTATACCATATGTATATGTATAAATATGCAAATTGTATGATTCTACTTTGCGTACAACCAGAAAAATGATAATTGTGCTCCACTTGTGTACAATGACATAAAATTTAAAAATTAATTAATTAATTAATTAATAAAAAGAAAATACATTCTTTATTATTTTGGGTTGGTTTGCATCTGTTGAAGTTTGTTGTTTTCTGTCTGAGGTTATGGTTTATCTAGGTGACTGTTCCATGACAGTTGATAAGAGCCTGCGTTCTGATGTTTTTGGGAAGAGTGTTCTATAAATATAAATTAAATCCTCTTGGTTGATAGTATTGTTTAATTATTTTGTCTTTGCTACCTTTTTAGTCTGGTGATTCTATTAGTTCCTGTGAGTGGGGTGTTAAATACCCCAAGTATAAGTGCAGATTTGTCTGTTATTCCTTTTAGTTCTATTAGTTTTTGTATTGTGTATTTTGAAGCTATTTTTGGATGCATGCACTTTTAAGATTACTATACTTGGTGACTGACCTTTCTGTGTAACATCTTTCACTGTTCTGAGTAATATGCTTTTCCCTGAATTCTGCTCTATCTGATATATATACAACTACTCATGCTTTTTTAAAGTTCAAGTTTGCATGATCTATCTTCTTTCCATTCTTTTACTTTCATCCTACTTATGATGTTACATGTGAATTGAGTTCCTCATGTTCTGCATATTATTTCGTCATACATTTTTATGCCCTCTGCCAGTCCCTGTCTTTCACAGTAGCCTGGGTTAAAATCTTTGTCAGTTGCAATATCTTATTCATCTCAGTAAATTACACTATTTGTGGTTTTCAAGTTGTGGTTCTCCTAGTTCTTGATATGACAAGTGATTTAAAATTTTTAAATTATTTATCCCAAATATTGAGGATAATATTTTTTCAACTACTGATCACCTTTTCATCTTTTACTTAGCCAGGTAGTTCTCCTATTTTAGGTTTACTGTGTGACTCTCCTCTCCATCAGTGGTAGGTTCAGTGGCAATTTAGTTTTTGACTGTTCTTTTCAATGCTATTTTGGTCTACTTCATTCTTCTGGCTCCACTTGAGTTTCCCACTGGATCCCTGCTGGTGCCATCAATAAAGGCAGGTGGCACCTCTCTGGTCCTCCCTTGGCTTCCCATTGTCAGTAGTAGATGGGTGAATGGTGGTTCTAGGGTTTCCACGTCAGCTCTTGTAGTGTCGGAAGAAGGAGAAGCAGCTTCCTGGACCACCATCTGCTGCTGTTGAAGAACTAGTAATGGAGTGGTCTGGGTGGTCCACTGGTTGGCCCACTAGGTGGTCTCTGCTGCTCAGTGAAGGGCAGGTAACCCTGGGAGGGTTACCTTATGCTGAGGGGGAAAGACTGGGAGATGCCTGGTCTGAAATATCTTTTGCCAGTGAATAAATGGCTAGGAATCACCAGTTTGAGGTGGTTTCGGTTACTGCTTTGAAGACTGGGAAACATTATGCCTTTAGACATAATTAGGGTTTGTGGATGGGCATGCCTACTGTCACCTGATGTGGGACAAGATTGGGTCCTCTAGTCCAGGTTCCATGGTTGTCACTTCTGCAGCATAGTGCTCCTGCTGAGGCCACTGGAATATGGGCTTTCTTGCTAGGACACTGCTGTGCTTCCTCTTCCTGCATCCTTGATGAGAGAGATAAGACTTTTTTTTAGCCCCTATATTTTGTGTGCCTGTTGGTGGTTCAGGGATGCAGATCTTCATCATGCCCAGTTTTGGATATAAAGGAGATAAAGCAAAAGCCCAGGGAACTAGTCAAGGTGTCTACATCTTGAGGTTCCTTGTCAATCTACCTCTTCTTTCTGCAATTCAGAATCCTTATGATTTCTATTGAATTATTTCCAGGTTATGGAATTATATTTAGAGGGGAGAAACAGGATATATAAGGCAACTTGTTGTGGAATCAAAAATCTATTTGGATTTTTGACGAAAAGGAATATTGATTAATACTAAACTATACTGAACACAACTGAGTTTCTAATAGTGTATCTGTTGCTTCAGGAATTTGTGCGATCTGGGTCATCATTATGTCTTTTAACCAAATAACTTTTTTATTAAAAGAAATACATACAAAGGATTTTTTGTTTTGTTTTTTGATACTGGGGATTGATCTCAGTGGTACCCACTCACTAAGTCAAATCCCCAGCCCTATTTTGGATTTTGTTTAGAGACAGGGTCTCACTGAGTTGCTTAGTGCCTCTCATTTGCTGAGGCAGGCTTTGAACTCACTATCCTCATGTCTCAGGCTCCCTAGCTGCTGGAATTATGGGCACATGTCACAATGCCTGGCAAAAGGAAAATCTGAAGTATGAAATTTGGGAGGATGTTTGTTGGGTTGTTGGCTTTCTTTCTTTTTTCAACAAACAGCATAGAAAATGGTGAGTTTACCAAACACATTTTTCTTATCCAAAAGTTTCCCCAGTTTTTAGTACAAATCTGGGGTTTCCTTGGCCTCTCAATTCTTTCATTTCAAGTTGAGCTACTGTAGACTGGTCAACATTTAGTGTCTCATGGAAGTCCATGGTGCTCTCAAGTCCTTCCCAACATGAACCTTTCCATCCCAGGGTCAGTTTTCATATATAGTATAGAGCTGGAGCTCAAGTTGAATTTGTGATGACTAGTTGATATAATCTATAAATCAGTAATATCAATTCATTTAGTATTTATCTCAGTTATAGAAAAGTAGAGCTCAATTTTTTAAAATTGAGAATTTAAAGAATTTAAAATCTTATTTTACATTTTTTATATGCACTATCATCTGAATCAGATGAGAATTTAATGTACTTTTGAGTGATTTCAAATGGTTACTTTAAATAAAGGAATCATTTTGCACACCTTTTGTAAGAGAGTGCATGCAGTTCTGTTTTTGCAAAATTATATCATTAAGCTGTTGAGAATGACTAATTGACCTAATGGCAGCAAAGTTTCTTACTTTGTACTCTAAACAATGAATGAACTGTGGCTGGGGAGGCCGAGGCAGGAGGTTCATGAGTTCAAAGCCACTTTCATTAAAGGCAAGATGCTAAGCAACTCAGTGAGACCCTGTCTCTAAACAAAATACAAAATAAGGCTGGGGATTTGGTTCAGTGGTCAAATGAGCCTGAGTTCAATCCCCAGAACCCCCCCAAAATAAAGGAAATATTCCAAAAATTTAAAAATTGTAAAAATGTTAAGTCGTCATTTATTTATTCTGATCTACCTATAAACTTATGGGGAAAATATAAAAAGAACATGGGTGCAATTTAGGTGTTGGTTGACCTGCAAAAAGAGGGTAATGTTTTCTGTAGTGACACTTCAAAAAAAGTGACCAATTTTTTTTTCTTAATGCTGGGGATTGAACCCATGGATACTGAACCCCTGAGCCACATTCCCAGTCCTTTTATTGATTTAATTATCTATTTATTTATTTTGAGAGGGTCTCATTAAGTTGCTGAGACTGACCTCAAATTTGGGATCCTCCTACCTTAGCCTCTTTTATTGCTGGGATTACAAACATGCACCACTGTGCCCAGCTGTGATTTTTAATTTTTTACAAAATAAGAGAAAATCCTATAGGTCAGGTTTATTGATGAAAACTGGGAGCAGGGGGAAAGAGTGAACAGTATGTGAGAGAAGATAAATTTGTTTATAACCAAAATATGAGAAAATAAACTCTCATATAGTGGAACATGAAGGCTGGATAGTGGGTGTGCATGAATAGCAAGAAGAAAATCTGTAAAGATTACTTGTTGTTTTTAGGAAATAAGAACCTAGAACTAACAGTTATTATAAATACTAAAACATCCTCATACATTTTATTTTATCCATAGATTTCATAGGTTTTAAAAATAAATATATTTATTTATAATTTGATCTTTGTACCTTCATAGGTTTCAAAATGGCCTTACTAGTAGCACTTTATATATATTTGATTGAAATTTATAAAGCAACTTTATATGCTTATTTTAAATTTTTGTCTTCAAGATTACTATAAGGTTTCCATCATGGGGGCATACACCTGTAATTTCTGCAACTGGGGAGGCTAAGACAGGAGGATTACAAGTTCAAGGCCAGCCTCAGCAGTTTAGTAAGACCCTATCTGAAAAAAGAAACAGACTGGTGAGGTAGCTCAGATGTAAAATGCCCCTGGGTTCTGTCCCAGTACATATATATATATATATATATATATATATATATATATATACACATATATATATACACACACATATAATACATATATGTATATATGTACACATATAGATATTACATATATATGTATATATAATAATATATATTACACATATATGCAAGATAATATATATATTATATATAATATATGTAACAAAATACATATATGTAATATAATACATAATATATATATTACATATATATGTAGTATACATATATATGTATGTATATATGTATATCTGTTCCCAGTACACATATATGTAATATACATATGTATATATGTATATGTAATATATGCATATATATTTTACCATAAAATCAGATAGTATTGTCCTCATTTTACAGTACATGATATGCGTAGCATCATAGTGTTAGCATGTGGTGAATTCAGGGACAGCACCTAGCTCTTTTCTTTCTAATTCATCATGGAATTATTTTCTGGAAATCCAAGCTGTCTATTTTATACATCATTCCCTTTGTACATTAATTTTCTTATAAAAAGTACATTATACTTCATTCTGAAGGACATGAAATTGAATTCCAAGTTATATTCATATTCTCTAGTAATTTCTCTTATAGAAAATACCAATCATATTTAGTGCATGCTGTTCAAAAATTTCCCCCTCTTACAAAAAATGAGGCTATAGACCTTTTTGTACCATATCTAGACCTTTGTAATACTTGCTTTTCTTTTGTTTTGGGTTGTGATAGCTAGACACAGAGGAGATTGATTCCATATTCTTGTTCTTCATACCAAAGAAAACAGATGTCTCTCATTTTTAGGAGATCTGTGTCCATTTCAGACTTAGGAAACTCAAAAGATGAATGCAATCACCAAGATTGCTTTCTGCAGTTCTCCACTCCTTTCAGACTTTCTTTCTTCCATTTCACCTTCTTTCTTTTTTTCTTTTTCCTTTTCCCTTTCCTCTTTCCCTCTTTATCTTTTTGAACTTTACAAAAAACCTTGGCTTCCTTTTCTCTTTTTCTTATCAATTAACCCACTTAAAATGTAGGTACTAGCTGTCATCTTTTGTAATTAACAAAGGAGCTGCCCTTCAGGGTACTTCCCCTTTATAGCAGTTTCTTTGCCCAAGTCCCAAATGGCCCTGGTCTCCATGCACACTAACATCCATCTTAGCCATCTGCAGAGGATTGGCACCTGAGTTACGGCAATGTAGTTTGGGTCAAGAATCAGAACACTATCTAAAAAAGCATAAGACTCCCTTGGCAAATTTATTTATTAATCATTTTAATAGACAAAAACCCAAAGTTGTACATACTAATGAGATATCCTGTGATAAGGCACATTTGAAAGTTCATTTAGAAACAAGACACTATTTCTATTACCAGTAGATCTACTTAATATTATAATATACAAAAATATATACTGCTCTTTTTAGTAGACAGAGAATGGTGGATAAAGACTTCTGACTACTCAAATGTCACCTATGCAAACCACTCTGAAACAGTTTTATTTTTGGTTGAAAAATAATCTTTACATTTGATTATAACCTTTGCATTTATTTTCTCATCGGTTATTTTGACTTTTCATAGTGAAGGATTTATTTTGCTTTGTTTTGCCTCCTGGCATCTGTATGTAGAAATAATTTGTGGGGAAAAAGGAAATGAGAGAGACCTTGAAATCATGATCCTCCTAGTTCAGCCTCCCAAGTATCTGGGATTACAGGTATGCATCAACATGCATAACTCAAGTTTTGTGTCTTGATGTAAGGAGCATACAGAAAGTGACTCAAGTTGTAGAATATAGTCCTCTTGCTCACTATGGTTCCAGCAATTGTCTAACATTGTCTAACCGAAATAATTTATTAATTATTTAATAATTAATAATTTATTAATTATTTCTGTTTTTATTTCTCTGTTTTTATATTTTCTAATTGTACTCTGAAATAAATTGTATTTTACTTAAATTGTATTCTTTAAATAAACTATATTTTCTAATTGTACTCTGTTCTTTTTTATTTTTCTGGATTTTTAAAAATCAAGAATCAATTTGAATTGCTTTAGAATCCAGTTCTTGGGACACAGAATCCTGACAGTTCTATGTTTATTCTGGAGAAAACAGTCTGAATTCCAGTAGCCAAATTATCATTCCTGCTAGAATCACACATCACACTGTGTTTGAAGTTTCAAGGTTGAAATATCTATGTCAGTTGTGTTTATTACACCTGAACTCTGTCTCCAGCCTATATTCCCCCACCTCAAATAGTTTTTGGTGCCTCTGAGACTTTCTCACCTCCACTCTTTAATAAACTGGGTTAAATATTTTTTATGAGTGCTACATTGCTCTGTTTTTCCCTATATTTCATGATTGCTTTCTCACTAGATCTAATCTCTTTGAGGACAAGACCTTAGTATGTTCGTAATTATTATCTTTGCTGCCTGGCATGAAGCCTGTATGTCACAAATATTAAAAAAGTATTTCCAGAAGGAATGGATAAAATTACAGGAAAAAACTGTTACTTAGTTTCATATTTCTTCCAAATTTAATAGCCATTTTAAATCTCTTATGCCAAAATATCCATTTGTTATCTGAATTAACACTATACTTCTTTATATAAGTGAAAAGTTTCAATTATTTAGTTACAGTTTGAATTTGGGATTAGCAAAATTGGTTCTATAATGAGAGGTCTCTAGTTCCCCTTGAAGGAAAAAAACATAGCTTATCCACCCAGAGGACATGTAATTAGCATCACATGCTATTCATTAATGTAAATTTCTGAAATAGCTGGACTTATTTTTTTATTAAATGCTCAGAGTTTTCTGTACTTCAGCTGTAGAGCTTTGAACTTGAATGGGAGTATGGTCCTATCCTCCCTCCCCATGTAAGTAAACATGTAATGTAAGGATTACATTAATTGAATGTTTCATCTATAGACAGCAAGTTCCCTATGAGTAGACTTTGTGTCTGTTGTATTTCTATCTCCATCTAGCACAGACTCAGGCTGCTTTAGGAACCCAATAAGTATATGTTGAATAAATTCCTGGAAGAGGAAGTAGCAGACTGGGAGTCTTTGATCTGCATGTGCCCTGTGAGTGGTAGAATGCATTCATGACCAATTCAATAGATGGAAGGTACTGTCTACATGTCATATGCTTTCTGAGAATGAGTAAAAATATCCTATTTGGGTTAAGAAAATCACATTTTGGGGGTTTGTTTTACATAATGTGCCATTTTCCATTAAAGTGAGTCTAATATTAATCCATACAGATCAAGTAGACTTTTGAAATTTAATCTGGCAAAAGAAATTGAGAAAGATAGTGTTTGTGGCCTCTAAGTAGATCTCTATTCTGGAAGACATAAGATGAAAACTTGAAATGCCCAATATCCTGAGGCCTATTTGCAAGAATTATATTTTAAAGCTCTAGGGAATTATGCTCCTTTTTCTCTGCATCTAGTGGTTGCTGAAAATCCCTTGATTTCCTTGCTTTTGGCACTGCCACCATGGTGCCAACACTCTTTCCAGGGTCCTCTGCCATCTCAGGGTCCTCTTCTCTCCATGTCTCTGTGTACAGTTCATCCTGTTCTTAGGAGGACAGCAGTGATTGTATTTGTGTGCTCCCTGATACAGGGTGGGTGCATCTTGACTGTTTACATTTATAAAGACCCCATTTCCAAGTAAAGACACATTCACCATTACTGAGGGTTGGGGCTTTAGCACTGGAGGGTGTTTGACCCACAATAGAGCTGGGCAGTGGATCTGAGCAGGCAGATGACAGAGTTGGTGAACTTGAATACCAGTCAATTGAATAGATGCAGTCTGATGCACAGCAAAATAAATTAATGAATGAATTGAGCCTCAGAGAGCTGTGAAACACTCCAAAATTCCAGCATGGGACTGGAGTTCCAGTGGGAGATGAGAGAAGGGGCAGAAAAAGAGGTGAAGCAGAAAGAGCCCAAAACTACCCAAATTACAAAAAAAATCAAAATATAAGAAGTTCAATGAACTCAAAATTGCATTAACTCATCATAATAAATTGATAAAACAAAGTCAGAAGCATGATAGCAGCAAAAGGGAATTATCACGTACAAAAATCATTGATAAGATTAACAGTAATATGACCATCATCTAAAAAAAAAAAAACATTGCCAATGAAGTGGGGAAATTGGAACCTGCATACAATGTTTATGTAAGGAAGAATATAGTTTGCCAGTTCCTCTAGGAGTTAAAAAGTTACCCTACGGCCCAGTGATTCATAAACCTGAGGGCAAATAAAAACATATGTTCACATGTACAGAAGTGTTCATTGTGGCCTCTTTCCTAACAGTGAAAAGTGGAAATAACCCATTTGTCCACAAACTCATAAATGGAAAAATAACCCAGTGGATATTATTACCCATAAAAAGGTCATGAAGTACTGACACATGCTAAAACATGGTTCAACCTTGGTTACATTTTGCTTACTGAAAGAAGCCAGAATCAAAAAGTAATCAATTATATAGTCAGTCTGTTTACATGAAATGTCTAGAATATGAAAATCAGTAGAGAGAGAAACTAGACTAGAGGCTGTTGGGGCCAGGACAGGCAGAGAGAATTTGGACAGATAATGAAGATAAAACCTGTTTTTAGAGC
Source organism: Glaucomys volans (assembly GCA_020662805.1). NCBI lineage: Eukaryota > Metazoa > Chordata > Mammalia > Rodentia > Sciuridae > Glaucomys > Glaucomys volans. Next base: position 96,617 of record JAJEJO010041373.1, on the reverse strand, counting down.
TGGGTGTGGTGGTGCACACCTATAATCCCAGCAACTCAGGAGAGGCAGGAGGATCTCAAGTTCAAAGTTAGGCTCAGCAATTTAGTGAGGCCCTAAGCAACTTAACAAGACCCTGTCCCAAAATAAAAAGTAAAAAGGGGCTGTATGTGTGCCTCAGTGGTTAAGTGCCCCTTGGTTCAATCTCTGGATTAAACAAAACAAAAACAATACAAAATTAAAGTTTCTTCTCAGGATGATGAAAAGAGGACTGAAATTAGAGATGATTGAAAAAAGTTGAATATACTAAAGACTACTGAATTATACACCATAAAGGGTAAATCTATGAAATGTGAATTATATTTCAGTGTAAAAATCTGACTTAAAACAATTGCATGGTTTTTCTGTAAACATTTGGATTCAAATTTCCAGGTCCTGGTAGAAGACTGAACATGATTTTTGTCCCCTGTAGGTCTTTCTGGACTTTTGGTGCTGAGAGTTCCACTTAGGACCTGCTATGACATCCTGGCTGCTGTCTGGGTAACTCTTGATGTTACAGACAGGTGGACCAACAGCACTGTGATTTACACTCAGTCAAGCAGAAGAGGTGCCGGTCACCCCAGAGGAAGGTTCAAGATTTGCTCCAGGTCAGCTGTATTGGCAAAGGGGAGGACATAGGCACTGAGTCCCAGGACCATGTTCTTTGCAACCGGACCCCAACTTTTTCACTCACTGGAAAAAAAGTGCTGTTCTATGGCTGCATGTGGCACATCTGGGCAATGTGTGATTCCACTCCTTCCAGAGCCCTGGATCTCACTGCAGCCCACTGGGAGGCACCACCCACCAGGATCAGGAGGATCCACTAGCAGGGGTAATTTCACCAGGTATCATGGGCACTGAAACTCCCCCACCCTTTGGGTGGCACCTTGGTCTCTGCAGGCCCAGAAGAGCCTGTGGGTGATGGGAGGGTATGAGGGGCACCCATCTTCAATACCCAGCCCAACCAAGGTGCCCTCCCACCTGTCTCTTCCAGGCCTGGGGTCACTGATATTTAAAGGACATGAATTATGAGTTACCCAAGGTTATTCATGCAAAAGCTAGGATTGGAATTCTGGAAATCTGAGAATCCAATGTACATAACCAAGCAGTGGAGGCCTGATGCTGGGAGCTCAGAAGAGTGGGGACTCCATCAGCTTTGGGGGGTTCTCAGAGAAGAATGAGGAGATGGGTGTTGGGGTAGAACACATCAAGAACATGAGGTAGACAGGAGTTTGTGGGGATCAAGTGAAGGGGACTGCATGAAGATGGCCAGGCAGTGGGAAACCTATGGGTCAGGCAGAAGGAATGACAACTGTGAGCAGCTCAGCATGCCAGGTGGGAGAGAGATGGGATTTAGAAGGAAAGGAAGATTGGGCCACACCATGGAAACAGCCAGATCTGGCAGAGTAGCACCATCCTTTTCCCCTCCATCCTCCAGATCTTTTTGTGTCAGTGCCTTGAACTTCCCCAAATACTCCCATCCTCACAACTACCAGTGGGCCTATTTCAGCCCCTCCCAGTGTTCACCTCCTCCTTGCCTTGCCCATAAAATGTTGAAAACTCAAAGCTGACAGTTATTGTCATATAGAGCTTTTCCCTGCACCTTGTCCTTCATCTGTTCTTAACTTGAACTTCAAGTCAGCTCTATAGGGGCAACACAGGCTCCCTCTGCTTTAGAGTTGTAGAAACTGAGGCTCTGGCAAGAAATTTGTACTTCCTCTTTAGATCTTGTGCCATCCCTACCTCCAGGAAGCCTTCCTCAACTTCCCCACTAGGCTGTCAGGTTTGGTTTCTTGGTTATTTGTTCCCATAGAGCCAAGTTTTTGTTGTAGAAAACTGGCCTCATTTTGTCACTGTTTATACATTTGCAAGGTTTAGTTTATGTATTTCTATTTCACTGGGCATGCAGGAGATACTGGAGGAACACTGAGTGATAGAACGACAGTTTGAGTTCTTGTGACAAGTGCCAGGAAGACGTGTTAGTGGAAATTAGAAGGGGTACCACATGGTCCCTGTGAACTCGGCGGAGTGGGTTCAGACCAAATTACGAGCTCACCACCATGTAAATATAAATAAGGCCAGTAAATGGCTAAACCAGAGCCAGATGGAAGTGATAGGCTTTATTAGAGATTGTGCTCCCGGGCGAGATCCCAGCCCTCCGGGGTGAAAGCGGGAGGTAGGAGAGCCAGAAGAAGTCGCAAAATGGCTTCGGCTGCTCAGAGTTTTTATACAGGGGGAAGGGACTGGGGGTTCCTGCCCAGGAAAGGTGGGTCAAGGTGGACGTCAGGGTCAGCAGGTATCCTCCTGATTGGTCACCTCTGGTGCACCATCTGGCCCTTTGTGCTCGCAGTGGGTTGCTAGGGGTCTTTTATCTGCTTCAGTAGCCGCTTCAGTGTGATCCGACATCCTGACCTTTTTGGTGATATAGGGCACCTGAGTCTGTCTGGTTACTTCCTGCATGTTAAGGGGCATCATGGGGAGAAAAAGGTTCGGGTGCCGGGTCCATGGGGAGGCGGCTATAAGGGTGCAGGAGCATTTGGTTGTATGTCACTCTTGCAACCTCACTCATGCGGCTCTGGGTAAACCTGAGAAGATGGGGAGCAACCATTAGTAGGAGGCCTATTACAAATATAGGGGTGAGGATGGGGGTCAGTCAGTTGGCAAGAGTGGAGTTTAGCCATCCTGGCCAAGGGTCACTTGATTGTTGCTGCTTAAGTTTTTTGCTCAGATGTTGGAGAGTTTCAACATTTTTTTTGACGAGTCCAGTTTCATTGATGTAATAACAGCATTCTTCTTTCAAGAATAGGCATGTTCCTCCTTTATCTGCTGTCAGAAGATCTAGAGCTCAGCGGTTCTGTAAAGAAACTTGGGCAACAGATGTTATTTGTCTCTTTAGGGATGCCAGGGAGGCAGCCGATGCCTCTATCGTCTCTTGGAGTTGTTCTAGTTTTTGGGTGGCAGTGACTGCGTAAACGAGTCCTCCTGCCCCTAACCCGGAGGCCACAAGTGAAGAGGCCAGGGAGAGCCAAACCACCACTGGTAGGAAAACAGCCCATTTCACCTGAGGAATGGGATTTTGAAGAAGCCAGATTAATTCAGCTTCACTATATATTGTTAATTGAAGAACCAGAGTGGAGGGCACACAGAAAGCAAAGGGCATATTGGGACCTAATTCTTTTGTCAGAGAACCGTTACACCAGAAAAAGAATCCTGGAGGAGCAAACATGGGAGAAGAGACCTGTACGGTTCGGTTGCAAGGTACTGGGTTAGAGGAAGTGTAACAATATGCAAAGTTCTCTGAGGAGTTGTAGTAAAGGGGAACTCCCTCCAATGGTGAAGAGGGGGTCCTTTGAGGCTGTGAGGAAGTATTAAGGGGGGTACTCATGGGAACAGCTGTTAGCGGGATCCGGTCCAAACCTGCACAAAGAAAACAATCTGAGATGTTATTAACTCTGGAGAGATTGAGAAGTTGAAGACCTTGATGGATCAGAGTAAGCCATGAGAAAGGATTAGCATTAGGGTGAGTAGCTGCATTGATCTGGTGTTGGATTTCCTTTTCCTGCTCCTGGATGGTTAGGTGAAGCTGAGGAACCACCTGAATATAAACTTTTAGATTCTAAGTGAAGCCTCAGGACGACTGGCTGCTATCCCTGTGTAAACTTTACCGGCAACCCCCGAGGTCCATTTTGGGGTCCAGGGGTCCTTGATGTTGATTCTTATTGCATATCCCCAACTGGGATCAGGGAAATGTCTTTTACAGCTATTGTAGGGGCACCCTCCATATATGGTGGGGTCCTTTGTGCATTATGACAGGTATTGGTCATATAGGAAGCAAACTATACAGGCATAACAAGAAGAGACAGATATAGTTTTAAAATCCTGGAGATTGAGGGTGAGTTCCCGGTCACATCCTGTGGGGGAACAGTCCTTTTCTGCTATGATGTTAGAGAAGGAGGCTTCACCCAGCTGGTATGTTTCCTTGGCATAGAAATGCCACCTGTGAGTTGGGATAGAGGCTTGAGAGAGATTAATGAGTAGTAGCAGTAATAAGGGGTTGGTGAGACATTTTGAGTTTGGTGGGTCCCAGTGCAGTGGAAGTCCAGGACTGGGCATCCTGGAAGGATGCTTTCTTAAGGCGGGAAACATGGTACCAAGGGGAATGACCCAGAAGCTTGGCTGCTGTTGGGGTGGTAAGTATAATGGTGTAGGGTCCAGTCCACCAAGGTTGTAGAGACTGAGGATGTAGTTCTCAAAGTAGAACTGTGTCGCCTGGCTGAAGAGGAAGGATGGCTGATTCGGTTTGCGGTCCAGCTGGAGATGAGGCTATGAACGGTGCTGGAAGGTAGCAGTCTGCATGTTCCCTTAGGAGTTTGTGCAAAAGCGTGAGGTAAGGTAGGTAAGATGCTAGGGGAGGAGGGGTGATTGGGAAATTTTGGTTGATAAGGAAGGGGCGCCCATAGAGCAGCTCGAAGGGGCTGAGGCCCAAGGGGGCTCCAGGGGCTGCCCGGATCCTGGTAAGGGCCAATGGAAGGAGATTGGGCCAAGAAAGTCTA